>JABUQX010027021.1:15000-25000 GCA_015478945.1 Trachelipus rathkii
GGATTTCTTTACACCCATGACGATGGCCAGTGCGTCTTCTCCAGCGTCTTTATCCTTTGTTGAGTGATTAGAGAGCTTTTTTACTTCCAGATGAGTCGGTGAAAGATTCGTCATTTTCTTCTTGTAGTCGAGACATAACCCAATAGGGTGGAATGAAAACCGGCCTAATAAATTTTTATTTTCGATTTGACATTTAATAGCGGTTCCAAAAGTTTCCTTTTAGATTCATAATAAAAGATTAACAAAGATTTCATTGTCGCTACTACAAGGTTTGAAGGATGCCAATAAACTTCTCCACAGGACTATAGATGTAAGAAAGTAGAGTCGAACAAAATTGGGTTGCATATATTTGATGTGCGCTGTGCAAAGCATGTTAACAGAATGACTGAAAGAAAGCAATTACATATGACAATGCTTCTTGATTAAAAAAAGAAAGATAGCTCACAAAATATTATGGCCACAAAAGAAATGAATTTAGAGCAAATTTTTTTAATTTTCGTCATTTTTTGCCAATTAATTATGCCTAAAAATACAAGAAATGTTAGCAAGGATAAAGAAGTCCATCAAGGTGGTAGCGTATATTTGTGGTAATATATATAAACAATTTGGCTTAATACAAAGTGACGAACAAAATGTATTCCATTAACTTCCTAAAAATATTAAGATTAGATAATTCGCCAACGTTTGAAATTTTTTGTTTTTTCATCCATGCAGTGGCACATCTGAAATATTTTTTTTTATCGGAATTTTAGCATATTCTTTTGGAGATACCAATTTTTGTATTTAATAAAACCTTTCCTTGAAGATGATCTACAGACAGACAAAGATGACTCAGTAACTAGTTTTACAAGCTCTTTTCACGATTTGTGTGTGACATGGAATCTGGGAAAGTCAATTAACGGGTTCTCCACAACAGTTGATTCTGAGGTTTTCATCATGAAATTGTTTAAGGGAAATCATTGGAAATTTGTACTTTGTCATTGGTGCTCTGTGAATTTCAATGTCGTAAAATCCAATTTCTATTTTTTATACTTGTAAAATGAGTTCATTATAAATGGTTCAAACTTTCAACAAATTAATCCTATCAACCTATCACTATCAACCTGTGATCCCATCTTTCATCGGTAACCAAATTTTCTCAATGCGTTGCTATTATAAATATAATTCTCATTCTTGCACAAAAGTAACCCATAATTATTTTTTAAGATCATTTTTATTTAGACAGCGTGAGTAAGAAATAAGTCTCCAGAGATGTTTTAGAAACTATCGGAGCAATGAAGGTGTCAACTTAATGTTAAACCACACTGGTTTATAAACTTTTACAATAAAGTTATGCCAGAATTGAAAGGTTGTTTACGTAGGTTTTCAGTGGCCATCATACACATCGAAGTATGCGATTTGCTAATGTAAGCCACGTTTGAGAAAACAGGTTTTCCAAGGGTTTTCAAGTCAAAGCCCAACGAGCAGTTTCTCACTTAGATACAAGCAAAAATGGAACAGCATTTCCCATAGTACGTTCTGAGTCGATACTTAAATCACTGTAATTATTTCTAAGTGAAGGAAGGTTTATTTTCAATTGGTAAAAAGGTACCACAGGAAGCTCATGGCAGTTTTGCAGATGCTTAAATAGTTTTCCTTTAAACTCATTTGGACCCTTAGTTTTCCCCATCTAAAAAAATAAAAAGTGGCGTAAAGGCACGTTCGTTACTGATGGAGAATAATGCAAACACACCACTCGAGTGATCTCTATTTGTTTTCCATCAAATCGAAATCACATCCATTATCTGACTCCAGTAATTCTACAACTGTTTACAGGTCATTATTCAATTGCAGTAAATTCAAAAGTTTGTTCTGTATGTTCGTTAGCTCGGAAAATATCTCTATCATTCTCTCTGCAATTCTTTCCAGTAACCTGATAGTCTTGGTGTTACATGACCTATGAAAACGTATTGAAATTTTGGTTTCTTCCTAATTAGCGAAAACGGCTTCTTGTTTTTAAGTACACTCATTTTATAAAATTATCTTCCTTTCTTTTCTTAATAATTGTCCTTGTTTTCCTAATCTCGATTAAACAATCCCTATCTTTCGGTTAGTCAGACTCTTGACTGTCTTTGAAGCATTTTTCCCGGTTTCTGTTTGATCTTCTGTCTAATTTCACTCGATCGATTTCTTTACTTTTGTCATCATTATTTATTAAACCTAAGTCCTGCAAAGTTACGCTTGCTATTGCTGCAGCAGCTCTATCAGATATTCCTGTGCGATTACATATGGATGCAACAGACGGCAGTTTAATATGTATTTGAGCTATTTTATTGGTTTCTTGTAATGCTGAAGAACTTGCTAAATTTGTCTCTTCTTGTAAAAAGCTCTCTTGTTCTTTTCATCACTAACAGTGGAGCTTTTCTGCACTTTCCTCTTCTTCTTCCGGCTTGTCATCACTATCAGTAAACAATTAATATCATTGCGTGGTATTTGTGAATTTTCTTGAGTAAATTTAAATTTCCTCTGTATTTCTTTACTTTTCCTTGCATCTTTCAATAACAAAGCGTTTTTGGTAACCCTATCAACATTACCCATAACCATTTTTCTGGACGATTGTTGTTCTTTCAAAAATTTCTACTCTAAAAATAATGACTTTCCTTTCTTTTTTACAACTACATTGTTGAAAGTCTAAATCTTTGCAGGCAGCAGTATCAAATTAGAGTCTAGCATATTCTTTAAATGTAACAAGGTTTGAATTTTCTTTTTGTAGATCTTAACAAATTTCGGTACTTGTCATGATAAGCTTTTATCATTTGTAAAATTCGGGTATTAGAAACTACAGGAATAGGAGCTTTTAACCATCTATTTTCGATTTTCTTAGCTGAAATATAAGATATTTCACTTACAGTTGGCTCCTTTGATGTATCTGGTTTGAGGTTACGTCTTACAAGAAAATAGCACTTCATAACATCTTCATATGTGACAACATTACTACACTTAAACCAATAAAACTTTCGAAAATATAACATTTCACCATTTGTCTAGTATTAACTTGTTTCGACAGGGCCATTTTGTTACACAAAGTAATAATAACGATACACACACTCTCAAAATATACCATATCACTTGCATTGACTCTGAAGTCTGAACTCAGTGAATTCTGCTAGGGAACTAGCGACTACATCCTGGCTAACGAATGCACAATTGCACATTGAACTCAAAAAGCACGCAGCGCCATCTTTTTAGTAAAAATATTTAATTTTGACTTATATTTATTTATTTATTATCTTCATCCTAAAATTAAAAGCCTCCAAAAAAAATCATAAGAAGTACGAACTTTTGTAATTGGAATTTTATAGTGCAAATAAGAAACTAGAGCGAAAGGTTGAATTAGAGCAAAAAATTTCAAATTTATGAAATGTTATTGTAATTCGGCACTCAAGTGCATGCTCCGAATTACCGATCAAATTTTTGTTTTCTGTCCTTTTTTTACATAAAAAGGCTAACTTTTCCGCACTATTAGAAATTAAAAAAAGAAAATAAAAATTTTCGTTCCATCCTAATACCCAAGTGATGTGTCAGATGCATCGACTTGTAGTGTAAAGACTTTGTCTAACTGTGGCATCTTCAAAATCGGTCTGGAACTAAGTGCCTTTTTGACCTCTTCAAATGCTTCTTGATGTTTACTCTCCCAACGTACTTTTGTAGGTTCTCATTTCTTTGTTAAGCCTATTAGTAGGGCGGCGACCTTCACGTAGTTCTTCTCAAAATCTTGGTAGTAGAAAGTCAAACCAAGAAACGAGCGAACTTGTTTCTTGTTCTTAGGCTGTTCTGTTTTCATGGTTTTGGCCACATTATCGTCTTGCAATCCTTTCGTGCCATGTCCAATGTGATGGCCAAGAAATTCTACGCTTGAAGAAGCGAACACGCACTTCGTCGGTCTGATGGTGTACCCTTCTTCTTTTAGTCTTGTAAGCACATCATAAGTGTTTCCAAGTGTCCGCGCCAGGTCTCTGTATGTATAATTATATCGTCGATATAAAAATCAACATCATTTATACCATCAAGGATTCTTCTCATAGCTCTTACAAGTGTTGCACCGGCATTTACCATTTCGAACGGCAATTCTATATAATGGTAATGCCCGTCCTCCGTTGAGAATCCTGATTTGTGGGTTTCTTCTGGCCTAATCGGTATTTGCCAATACCCTTTGGAAAGATCAAGTTTGGTATAGTATCGATCTGCGGCAAATTTAGAGAATAGTGTTTGAGTTATAGTCATGGGTTCTGGATCGAACACAGTAACCCGATTTAATGTCCGATAGTCCTAACAGACTCTCTTCGTTCCATCTTTCTTCTGAACTACTACAACTTTGGCAGAGTATAGCTAAGTAGACTTAATTATCACTCCAATATTTTTCATCTTTTCTATCTCCTTCTTCAACTCTGTGTGGGTGGTGTATGGTAAAGTGTAGGGCTTATTCTTATAGGGCTTTCGTCGATTAAATCTATCGCGTTATAATCGTGTTTTGTGGTGCCTGGCACATCAGTGAAAACTTCTTCATTCTCTTTCAAGATTTTCATCAATTCTCTCCTCATAGGTTCCGTTATTTCTTCGCTGATTTTTACATCTTTCAGTCCTTCTTTCTTAGATGTTGCTGCATTTATAACTGGCACATTAATATTTTCTTCGTTTTCAGATTCTAAAATCACTGGTGATGCGCCCACCTTCTGACGATTATTTTCTTCCTCTTCTTTTACACTATTTTCCTTGAAATATATTTCTTCAATAGGTTGATATGGTAGGTCTTAATTACCTCTCCTACCTTTATCTTATAATTATCCCGACCATACGGCTCGATAACCTCGTAAGGTCCACCCCATCTCATCAGCATTTTGTTATTGGAAGTTGGAAAAAGTATCAATGCCATATCTCCTGCTTTTAATTTTCTGTTCTTAGCACCTTTATCGTAATGTTTTTTTTTGTGTGATCTGAGCCTTAACCAAATTCTCACGAGCAAGTTTTAAAGTCTCATTCAATCTCTCATGCAAATCGAACACATATTTATATGTCGGTCTTGCCTCCTCTGGGTTAATATCTCCTGCCCAGATCTCGTGAAGTATTTGCATTGGACCTCTCACAGTACACCCATACAGCAGTTCAAATGGGAAGTACCCTGTGGACTCCTGTGGAGCCTCTATGTGTGCAAATAGTAATGGCTAGATGTATTTGTGCCACTTCCTCATTTGTTCGTTGCACATTCGTTTCAACATTGTTTTCAACGTACCGTTGAACTTTTCAGTGAGGCCCTGGCTCATAGGATGATAAATGCTCGAAAACATCTGCTTCACATTTAGCATCTTGGTTACGTCCCTCATCAGTGTTGATGTAAACTGCTGCCCATTGTCACTCAAGATCTCCTTGGGCACTCCTAACCGCATAAAAATAGTCATTTAACTTTCTGTAACCTTCTGAGCAGATATGCCTTTTAATGGTATGGCTTCTGGGTATCGTGTGGCAGCGTCAACTAAAGTCAATAAGTATTGATGGCCCTCTGATGATGGAGAAATTATAGGACCTATCAAATCTAATATTACCCTCTGAAAAGGTTCTTCTATTATGGGCATGGGGCATAATGGCACCCTAGCTACCCTTCCTTTCGAACATGTGCGTTGACAGATGTCACAGAAATAACAATATTTAGTTACAGCCTGGTAAATATTTGGCCAGTAAAACTGCTGAGTGATCTTTCCCATAGTTTTCTTCACTACCTGATGGCCTACAAATATTTCACCGTCCGCCACACTTAAGACTTTGTTCCTGTATTCTTTAGGCACCACAAGAGCGTTCCTTTCCATCTGGTTTTCAATAATTTTCTTATATAATAGTTCTTTGATCAAAATATATTTTGTTTTATTTTTCTCGACGGATCTCCAGATCCTTTGCAAAGTTCTGTCTTCTCTTTGCCTCTCTTTAAAAACTGCTCTGTCGCGTATTAGGTCTTGTATTTGACCTCCGTTTGATTCTGATACCTCTGTTAATGTAGCTACTTTCTGAGCCTCCTCTTCACTCATTTGTGGCATTATAATTTCCTTATTCTCTACAATTTCATCAAAAATTGCATCATTAGATACACTGGCATCTATTTTATCTGATTGCGGAACTGTAGATATATGGGTATCTTTTAAACAATGAACAACTGGCTCTTCAGATACATAGGTATCTTTCTTTTCTTCAAAAATAACATTTTCGGCGTTACTCTGCTCTTCTGGATTTCGTTCAACGCACACATGTGCTTCGACAGGTGTATCAGTATGCTTCTCGACTAAGGATGTGTTTGGCTCGCTCGATGGAATCCTAACAGGTATCTTTTCGTCTTCCTCACTCGCCTCTTCATTAATTTGATCTATCTGGGCCACGTTTCGCCTCTCTAATGATTCTTCAAATGAATCTTCAACTTTTTCGACGATGGGGAACAACAACTCCTTCATAGTTGTCCCGTCCTGTTCAATACAAGGACTATGAAACACAGTCTCTTCCCTGTGTCATTGGCTGATACGGGGGTAAGGCCCCTTCAATGTTTCCCAAGATTAGATCGTACACAACGTCTGGCATTACAGCCGCGGTTGCCTTCCCAACGAAGTAAGGAGTATCCAAAACGACGTTTGCGAGGGGAACTCTCTTCACCGTATTGTCCATTAATCTCATAGTCGCATACTTTCCAGTGTAGTTCTCTTTTGGAACGTACTTTTCTCTTAATACCAATGCATTACAACTTGTATCTCTCAATAAACGAACCCGAAATCCATTAGCCAAATACCATAAGAATAATAGTGTAAATGGTGTGAGTATTCTTCGTGTCTCCCACCATACAAATATCTGAGGGAATTGATGGCTCTTCACCGGTCTTTGACAATACTTTTCCGTCAACAGAAAAATCTGCGGATGCCACTGCGTTTGTCCCTTCTTCCTTCTGCCGATTGTTGTAAGAATTATAACTTTTGCCATAGTTGTTAAAAATAAGTGTGGTGCCCTACAATTCTTCTTGCCACGTGACCTCTCTTTGAACACTGTATAGAGGTCACTGTACTCCTATGCTTGCTGTTACGCAACGACTTTCTCGTCTATCATTGCCTCGGCAATGTCCTGGTTCCATTTCTTTGGTCCCTGACGTTTGGTGATTGTGGTTTATGTTACTATCACTATTCCTATGATAACTAAACGTTATTATTATTGTTATATTTATTATTGTGACTGTGACTTTGACGTGAAACCAAACTTATCTTGTGAGCCTGCAAGTAATTCTCTGAACTTGCAATAATTTCTTACATATCTTTTTCATTCTTTTCTTTCAAAAAGGTGGCTAAATCCTTTGGAACAGTTCATAAATTTATCAATAGTAAAAAAGTTTATTAAATTTTCAAATGTCATTTTAACATCAGCTGCCGTGATCCATTTCTTAAGGGCATCTAGTATTTTCCTCATGTACACCTTTGGGTTATCATCGTCTGTAGGTGTGATTAATTTAAACTTGGCACAATAACCGCTTTCAGTCAGGTCGTACCTTACAAGTAATGCTTTCTTTGAGTCATCATAATTTGAGGCATCATCTACAGAAAAATCATTATAAACTTTTACTGCTTTCCCAGAAAAGGAAAGAACATAGAACATGTGCGTATTTATCTTTGGGAACATCGTTCGCCACAGCTTGTTTTTCAAAAAGTGTTAGGTATTCTTCGATATTATTTATCTTTTCTTTAAAATTTGGTATCTTTAATTTAGGAAGTTTGTTTATGCATGAGGAATTTTCTGAAGTAGGAGAGTTCTGAGTTGTGCTGATTGTTGCCTCGTGTTGACGTTGTCGCTCCTCTGCATCTAGTTTGACCTTTAGCATTCTCTCCTCCAATTCTCTAACGCTCTTATCGGCTTCCAATTTTGCCTTACGTTCTTCTGTTTCAGCTTCAAATTTTGCTTTACGTTCTTCGCTTCAGCCTCGAGATTTGCCTTTCGATCTTCTAAATCAGCTTTAAATTTTCTTTCTTCAGCGTCTGCATTAAGTTGCTTTTCTTCTAAATCAGCCGCAATCTTGCGTTGTTCTATCTCAATCTGTAATTTTTGTATCTCCGCCACCTTCTCTTTAGCGCTTCTCCTCTCCTCAATCGCTCTTTCTTTGACTGCCTCTCTCTCCCTTGCCCTTTCCTCGCTAAGAAAATTATTGGCTTCTGCTCCCGTGATACCAACGCCTTGCACATTTCTATTAAAGCTTCGTTAGTAGCCATGTTACTCAATTAGATATGACAAAATGTCAACAGTCACCTTTTTTAGTTTTTCTAAGTCACAAAAATTGAATAACTTTTACAAATTTGACCCGAACTATTAATGCAAAATTTTCGAATTTGTTACAAAAATTTTCTATATATAATATATATATATATATATTATATAAAATATTTATATATTATATATATATATATATATATATATATATATATATATATTATATATATATATATATATATATATATAATATATATATATATATAAGTAACCCTTACGTTGTGATAGGTTAGGTTAGGTTAGGTTAGGTGTATGTTAAATAATACCGTCCACTTACTTGTCTGAATCTTATACACAAACAAAGGCCAGGCTCCCAGGATGGTACTACCAAACACTATGTGATTTCGTTCTTAAATAATAGCGCTAACCTCTTAACCACGTTGATTGACAAATCGACCTGTAATACCTTTAATATGCCTCAAATAGTCAATGCAACTTACTAACAACAATCAGTGGTTATAGATGAAAGCACCAAAATGAACGTCGGGTTCTTTTTATATTAGACCAGTCCAAGAAAATATTACTTACTACCATTTTACCTCCACAAACATTTAATACTTAAATATGAAATATTGCTTCAAAAATAACTGATATTACAATAAGAAATAATGCAAAGATGAAGAATTGACACACACGGATATATTAAAACATATTTTAATAAATAAAATAAATGAATAAAATAAATACTTCATAAACCATTAAACCAATAGAAAAAAAATAAATTTATATATGCACGAGTACTAATATATATCAATATAATATTATATATATTATTATATATTATATATATATATATATAATATATATATATAATATATATATATATATATATATATATATATATATATATATAATATATATATATATATAATATATATATATATATATATATATATATATATATATATATATATATATATATATATATATATATATATATATATAATATAAATATTTAAAACATATCAATAAATATATATATATAAAGATATATATATATATATATATATTATATATATATATATATATATATATATATATATATATATATATAATATATATATATTAAATATTAAAATATTAAATAAATATCAAAATATTAATAATTAAAAATTTATATTAAATAGACTTTCAATATTAATTAAAGCTTGTTAAATAAATGTTATTACCAATATTGAAAAATCAAAATCAAAATTTGTCTTTTAGTTTGTTTGACAATATAAACAGCTGATTTTGATGCTGAGGCCCAATCACTACTCACCATGCAAAATTGAAGACTTCGAACGCTGTTAGAAATAAAATATAAAACTATTAAACAACTTTGACCAATACTTTAAAATACTTTATCAAAAATAAATATTTAAACTTCAAAAATATTTTTAAATAAATTGTTTAAAATAATACCAATGAGTTCAAATTAAACGTAAAGACTTTACCTGAAAATAAATTTTCAACGTCGACCAGAAAGTTACTGTGTACGCACCAAGCGGTCTGCTGCATTCAATTTGATGACGATCATAAATGCACAAAAAAATATTTTAAAAATAATCATTTTCAAATACGTGAATATTGCCAAACATATTAACACTTCATTAAAAAAAATATTTATATACCAAAAATATTAAAATGAAAAAACGATACGTAATTAAATATAAAATATTATTTACATACTTCAACAATT
>JABUQX010027021.1:30000-37500 GCA_015478945.1 Trachelipus rathkii
GGAGCTGGACCTCTAGATCTTGTCATTGGTACCTGGTACCCAATTTCTACTCCTTGTGGATCCACTCCCTGTTCCTCCGATTGGTCCTCTAAAATCATCCGTTCAGGGTCTTCACCCACTTCCCATAACTCCTCCTGAATTGACCTGGGGGTATAGAAAGGAACATTATTAGAATTAATGTAATTACTTTGACTAATATTACATACCTCAACTGGTTCCGGTGTTTCCTTTCTTGAGACCATGTCATCCTCTTCACTATCATTCGCTATGTCCCCTACAAGTGTGTAACTGCCATCTGGAAATCTTAATGACTTCTCGACCCTTTGCAGATTAAGTTCCTCATCTGATTTAACCTCTGACTGCGCTGAATCCAACCAATCCATTAAGTCATTTGTATCAATAGGCGAAGATGTCAGCTCTATCTCCGTTTGGGTCATTTTATCTATTGTTATGGCTTCAGTTTGTGTGGCTATATCTTCCTTGTATTTAGGTTCTCCTATAGCTACCTCTACTAAATCCCAAATATCCTTTTTATTTTTTTCATGTTTCCTTTCCTTCGTTGATCTCCCAAGTTGTCCTCCATAAATTACATAAGTTTGTGTTGGTCCACCTCTTTCTCTTCTTCTTCAGTTTCTGTCTCCCATACTTGTTCTTCTCCTTGTTCATATGTTTCTTCTTCGATCCTAAAATAGTCAAGCAAATATTCCGGAGGGTCTGCCCAAACTTTTAAATGTGTATAGTGGGCCCTCATTGTTTTTCCGTTTCCTTCAATGTCATATGTCATTCCACCTGCAATCACCTTGGTTATCACAAAAGGGCCCTCGTACCTTTTGCTTAATTTTTTCTCCAAAGTTCTATCCACTGAGATGATTTTCCTTTTAACTTTCACCCCTACTGCATATGGCAACCAGTTTGGATGACCCTCTTTCCACTTGTCCTGTTCCTTTCTTGAGATTGGTAATACCTTTCCTTTCTCATGTTTTTGAACCATTAGTTTCTCTGCCGGGGTCACTCCTAACTCTGCATGTTTTGTATTATTATATACCATTATTACTCGGGGTAAACAGTCATCCCATTCCTTATCCTTCGTTACCGTATTCTTGAGGAACTCCGCAAATGTCCGGTTGACCCTCTCCACTGCCCCGTTAGCCGCTGGTTTGTATGGACTGCTAAAGACATGTTCGATTCCGTAGGCCTGAAGCATTTCCTTAAATCTTGTGCTCCTAAATTCCACTCCATTATCCGTCAATACCTTGTATGGTGGTCGCAGAAATGTGGGAAGCATTTGTCCTTCAAAAGCCTCTGTTACACTCCTTGCAGATTTATCCTTTAACGCCTTCACTGCAGCCCATTTACTACAGTGATCTATAGCCACCAAACAGGCAATGTTTCCTTTTCTAGTTCTAGGCATGGCCATAACATCGACAGCTACTAATTCGAACGGATTTTGTACCTTAATCTTCCATATAGGTGGGAACACAACCTGATGGTCTATTTTATTCAGTTGGCAAGTTGGGCATGTTCGGCACACATCTTGAATGATTAACTGACCTCTGGGGTGCCAAACATACCTTGAAACAAGATCTGTTAATTTTTCTCGTCCTATATGAGCTAAATTCTGATGTGTAACCACAGTAATGCTTACCATCTGTTGGAACCCTATAACAGCCCCAAATTGTTCATCTCTAATCCTTTTTACTAAGATGGCTCCATTCATTCGTAGATCCTTCCTATATCGATAATATTCCTTCAATAATATATCAGTCTTCCTAATCTCTTGATTATTCCCAATTTTCTTCTTTAATGTCCTAATCACTTCAGAGTTATCTTGTAATCTTATTATTTCCTGGCCTGTTATTAAGTCACTATCCTTATTCACTGTGAGGTTAAAAACATCAATAGTAAAGCCATCACTTACGTCATCGGCATCGTTCCCATGTGCGATTATTCCTTCTCCGAAGTCCAAAATTGCATCTGACTCCACCAAATAATTCATCCCTAGCAGTAAACAAGCTGGAATATGTTCATCCTGAACGACGACCAATGGTAGCACTATTTCCCGGCACCTTGTTTTTATTTTTATGGCCACTGCTGTCGTACACTCCACAATCCTTGTAGTTACTCCATTGAGAGTAATATCTACCTTCCATCTTTTCAGAATGTGTCCAAATTGGTTTAAGCCATCAACAACTCCTTCCTGTATCAAACTGATGACAGATCCTGTGTCCAGAAAAGCGCATCTGAATACTTCTCCGATAGAGACCTCCTGCCATGCCACTCCTTTTAGCTTGTGGTTGCAGCTTAACCTAGACTGGTGCCCTCTTTCCTTCATTAATAAATTTATTCCTAATTCTTCTTTGGAAGATTGCTGCAATAAATTATTTCCTGATGTATCACTTCCTTCCGTATCTGAGTAATCTTCATTTTCTTTCTCTGGTGATGCCTCTAGTTCCTCAGTTATCCGTTCATCAACTATTGTATTTTCTCCTTTTGGATCGAAAGTACCATCATCAGCTACTGGATTGAAGTGTGATCCTCCTAGCACCTGTATGTGTACATCTTTTAAGTTGTTACACTTCCTTGCCTTTGGTCCGATGTATGCCACTGAACAACATATTCCATGATGCAACCAAATCTTTGTATTGAATTTATCACTGGCCACTAATAAAACTTCTGGTACTGGTTCCTTTCCTGGAGTTTTAATTGCTTTTAGTAATTTTAAGGCTTTTGGTCCCTTTTCTAACCCATACATTTTCCATTCACTAATCAGGATGTCCAATAAAAATTCCCTTAGCTCCTGGTGATTTTTCTGTTTTATTTTAGAATACTCTTTATCAAGTATCTCCCTCAAACTCAAAAATAGTGAATCAGCACCGCCTGGTACCAATTTTATAACCTTTAAGCCTTTTGGTAGTGCTTCTGGATCCGTTATATCGATTTCCTCATCAGGTTTCCTTTGACACCTTGACCATGTGTCTGCGAACACATTATCCTTTCCGGGATAATAATGGATCTGGAAACTATATTCGCTCAAGTCATCCAGGACTCGGGCCAATTTACTATCCACTAGCTTCATCGTGTGTAAATATACCAATGGCCGATGGTCCGTGTACAAGATGAAGTCCTGACCTAATAGAAAAGGCCGAAAACTTTTAATCCCCCACCGTATGGCTAGCAGTTCCCTTTCTATTGTGGAAGCTTTCCGTTCACAAGCATTGAAGGAGTGTGAGTTATATGCAATTACTCTTCTACCACCTTTTTGTTCTTGGCACAAGCCCGCACCCATACCAAATCCACTGGCATCTACGTAGAGTTCCAACTTCCTACTACCTTCCGAGAAATCTGGAAATGCTAACTCTACTGATTCTTTCATCCGTTTTTTCAGTTCCTCGAAAGCCTTGATCCTTTCATTTGTCCATTCAATTTTGTCCTTTCTTTTGCCTCCCGTTAGTGCACTGAGAGGTGCTGCCACTCCTGAACAATTTTTTATAAATTTCCGTTGAAAGTTAATCATTCCTAAATATCGTCTTAACTCTCCCACATTAGTAGGTCTCTCCAACTTGTCCACTTGATCCATAAATTCCGGCAGTTTTTTGATCCCTGTCCTGCTGATGATGTGTCCTAGGAATTTAACTTCTTTCTGGACCCAGCTACATTTACTCACTTTTACCTTGACGTTCGTTTCGCAGAAGCGCTGTAGGACCTGTTCAATCAATCCTAAATGTTCTCTAAATTCTTTTGATATTAATAAAACATCATCGATGTAAACCACTACCTTGTCTCGACTAAAACCTGTTAGGATCCGCTGCATCTCCCTCTGGAATGCTGCAGGTCCGTTCTTTAGCCCAAAACTCAGCCTTTTAAACCGGTATTGACCACTGACTGTTGAAAATGCTGTAAAATCCTTGCTTTCTTCCTCTAACTGCATCTGATAATACCCTTTTACTAAATCCAGGCTGGTAAAGTATTGTACCCCCTGACATCCATAGACAGTTTCAGTTATGCTGGCCATTGGGAACCTATCTGCCTCGGTTACTTGGTTTAAGCGTCGATAGTCAATACACAGACGAAGTGTTCCGTCCTTTTTCCTAACTGGCACCACCGGAGAACTCCATTCTGCAGCACAAGGCTCTACGATGTCTTTTAAACATAACTCCTTTACTTGGTTTTCGATTTCATCATTAGTCTTCTGATCGAACCTCCTTGCCCGCTGGTAAATAGGGGTATAATCATGCAACCTTATCCTGTATGGGGTCATGGATGTCCCACTGATGTCCGAATCTCCCCTACTAAATGCATTTCTCCATTTGTATAAAACATCCGTGACGTTCTCCCGTTGTTCTTTAGTTAGTTCATCCATGAAATTTATTTCCTTCTGTAGTTTTTCCTTCGTCCATTCTTCTTCAATGGCTCCTTGTTTCTCTATTTCCCGTATCGTTGTGTTCACTGTACACTCATTACCTTGGTATCGTCTCAGGTTGTCTTCATCTACCACTAGATTAGCCATTCCTATTCTTTCACCTCTTCCCAGTTTTAATTTTCCTGGTATCAGTTTTTTTATCAGTATAGTTCCTTCCTTGTCTTTCCATTGCACCAATCCTGGCATTAATTTAAACCTTTTATTATATCCTCTTCGGGTATGGTCCCTTTCTTCAACTAATAACTCTTCAGGTTGCATGTCATAACGATTTCCATTTCTAGGTTTAATTTCTTGGGAATCCCATTTGGCCTTTATCGGAGTCCACTCATTTGCAGTAATTGTTATTTCACCTGTGTTATATACGGGTATTGCCGTAACTACCCTCACACAATCTTCAGATCTTCCTGTTAAATATACTTGTTCTTTTATATTATATTCCCCATGACGTATAAAAGATCCACTTCTTACATCTACTTCAATCTTGTTTTGTACCAAAAATGGCATGCCCAGTATTGTTCCTTCTTTCAATCTACTTACTACAACAAAATCTGATAGGCCATAATCAATGTCATTTATGGTTACCTGTAATGTAGCCGTTTGCTTAGACTCCACATACAAGTTTGGGTCTCCCACACCTCTTAACTTCATCGTCCTTTTTGTTAATTTAGGGTTGGTAATCCTCCTAATTTGTGCTTCTTCAATCAGGCAATATTGAGCACCACTGTCTATTATAGCATTCATATTAATATTATTCAATTTTATCATAAATCTCAACAATGGTGTTATATTAAGACCTTGCCTACCTTGATCTTGGCTTCTTCCTTCTGCGTGGTACACTCCTGTCGTTGTGTTTGTTATGCCCAACCCTTTATCCCTCATCTTAGGTATCCTTTGTGGTAACTCGGTTGTAGTATCTTCAGCCTGTTCACTTACAAATTCTTTGGCTTCTGGGTCCAACACCACACAACCTTGATTAACCGGGCTGGCTCCTGACAAACTCATTATGGCTTCTGTGGATCGCTCCGACTTGTTCCCGGCAGTATGGACGGAGCGGATTCGTTTCCCGAAACTCGTTGTGTCTTCCTCTTCTTTTTCCATTCCTCTATCTCTCCTCTTAAGGGACAAGTGTCTCTCCAGTGACCTGTTTCTTCACACAAGAAACATCTCCTTTCAAAGGGTCTTCCTTCCTCCTGCTCTTGTCTACTTGTGTCCTGTCTCTCCTGCTGTCTGTAGTTGTTTCGAGGACCACACTCCCTTGTCTGATGCTCATCACTACCGCATCTTAAGCACCATCCTCTAAACCTCCAACAATCTCGTTTCATGTGTCCTATTTTGTTACAGCAATAACACTTTGGCCTCTCATTTTCATATGTTCCTCTATTTGTTCTTCTTGTACCTGAATCTCGCTGGTACACCACTGGTTTTCCATATCGCACTTTATCTGCATATGTTTTCCTTTCATCTCCCTCATTTTGTAGGGTTGCCCATATTGGGATTGCCTCGTCCCTCGACTCCTCCTCATTATCATTCAGTTTATCCTCATCCAATGCCCAGTTCAATATGTCCTTCCAGCGGACCTTAACACTTTCTTTTTCACCTCCCATTCTTATTTTGAATCTCCTAGCTATTCCTTTTGGCAAGCAATTCAAAAATTGTTTTTTTAACACTTGCTTGTCCCTATCCTCTTCTTTGGTAGCTGCTTCATATGTGGTTTGCACCCTGAGTGCAAATTCTGCTAACTTTTCGTGTTTCCTCATCTCCATTCTCCAGAACTCCTTCTGCAAATCTATTTGTTCGCTCTCTTTTTCTTCCTTGCACCAACTCTTTAACCTGGCTATAATGGTATTATAATCTATTTTAGCCCTATAAATACTATAATACGTTCTCAAAACTGGGCCCTCCAAAAAATTTCTTAGCTCTACCACCCAACGGTTCTTATCCTTCCCTAATTGTTCCTTTGCATACCTTTCGAAATCTTCTAGAAAGGCATCAAATTTCTGTACTTTTTCTTTACCATACTTTAGGGGTTTTACCGCCTTTACATTAGCCCTACTAAATGATTTCATAACTTCTATCATTTCTCCTGCTAATATAATAAAAATCCTGCTGACTGCTTTCTGATGTTCCACTCCTGATTCCTCTAGTTCTACAAGTTTCTTCAACCACTTTTTTCCTCCCTTGTCTGGCTCACTTTCGGCTTCTGATTCTTGTTCTTCTGTTGAACTATTTTCCACTGTGTACTTCCTGTCTGTCCTTCTTTTTCTGTTTCTCCTCTTCTTAGTTTTCTTTTTACCTTTAGTTTTGTCAGAGTCGGTTTCGTTCTCAAATGGGTCACTCATTTCCCTATCATAGCCACTCTCCTCATCAGTATAATACTTTGCCTTCTTTTTCAGCACTCCCTTCTTCCGAATACTCTGTTCTTGTTGTAATTTCCATTTTTGATAAGCCTGTTCTTCTATTCTAACCCGATTTTTCTGTTCTGCTATGGCAGCCTCTCTACGACTATCTACAACAGCAACTTCTACTACGTCTTTCTTTGGTTCTCCTTCATCTCCCGCTCTGGCTTTTAAAGCTTGGGCCACTTCTTCCAGTATTGACAGCATTTTGCCCACATCCAAATTTTCCTCCTTCACTATGGCATCTTGGAATTTCCTTAGACACCCTACTGCACTTTGATCTTCCCTAGGCTCTTCAGTTCCTTCAGGGATTGACTTACCAGCCTTGTCCATTTCCTTCCCACTCATAGGAAAAACAAAGTCGAAAAAATATATATACCCCACAAAAAAAATACCCTATATATATTATATATATATATATAAAATATCCAAAAAAGGAGAAAAAAGTTTAACTCAATATTATTTTTTCTCTAAAAAAAAGAAAAACTCAACCAATTTATATTATCAATTCCTTGATGGACTCAGAATTATTTTATATCCTTCCTTCTTCAAAAACCAAAGCAAAAAAAAATGAGATAAATTATGCTCCTTTATTTTTTCAAAAAAAATCTCTCTCTCTGCTTCGTACTTATTCCTAAATACGGAAACAAGAACACGAGGGAAAGAAATATGGTTAGCAAAAAA
>JABUQX010027021.1:55000-57500 GCA_015478945.1 Trachelipus rathkii
AGGAAGAAAGTGAATTATTTATATATATATATATATATATATATATATATATATATATATATATATATATATATATATATATATATATATATTTATATTTTTATTATATATATATATATATATATATATATATATATATATATATATATATATATATATATATATGGACATTTATAAGCAGTTGACTCCGTTAATATTAGGTTAGGTTAATTTAGGTTGTTTGGTTAGGTTAGGTTAGGTTAGGTTAGGTTAGGTTACCCAAAAATTTAATGTATTTACCCTAAAATTATTAAAATAACGATACATTAATTATTGATTTTCGCTCCTGGAGTCAACTGCTTATAAATTGCCTATATATATATATATATATATATATATATATATATATATATATATATATATATATATATATATATATATATATATATATATATATATATATATATATATATATATATATATATATAATAACTTTTTCTAATATATATATAAATATATATATATATATATATATATATATATATATATATATATATAATAATATAAATAGATATATATATATATATATATATATATATATATATATATATATATATATATATATATATATATATATATAAAATAGAAATATATAATAAATAAAAGTAGAAATAACTATTTTAGTGGTTATTTTAACTAAACTTTTTTCTAAGTGTAGGATGAATCTAAAATATGATTTTTATTCTTTTTAGGAAAAAAAATAATAAAATTATATTACGTAACTTTACAGGCAGTTCATCGTTCAAAGAGGAATTATATTAAAATTTAGGAAGAAAGTGAATGATTCCTTTTCTGTATTTCTTAAAATTCTTATTTTCTATAAAATATTTTCTAAGTTTTAAATTCTAAGTTAATAAAGATGTCATTAACAAACATTTAATTTCATCATACCCTCAAAATTTTGTATCAGAATTAATGATTTCATGACTGTAAATGGAGAAGGAATTATAACTAAGGGGTCGGAGCCGGGCCGGAGCCGAACATTTTAAAATGCCGGAGCCGGAGCCGGAGCCGGAGTCGGAGCCGGTAATTTTAAAATGTTGGAGCCGGAGCCGGAGTCGGAGCCGGGTAATTTTAAAATGCTTGAGCCGGAGCCGGAGTCGGAGCCGGGTAATTTTAAAATGCTGGAGCTGGAGCCGGAGTTGGAGCCGGAAAAAAATTTGCCGGCTCCGCAGCCCTGGTATCAACTCTAGCGTTTTGGAATATATTGCCTCCAACAATACACCACTTAAAGAAAAATTCAAGTTCCAATAATATTACATACATAACTGTGTTTAGCAATATTGACTGATCCTTGAAAATCCTACTGGTTACTAGACAAAATGCACTTCCTTATAATATGTGCTGCTTCATAGAGGGTCTTCATTTTTCCAGAAAAAGTAGTGGTTTCTTCAGCTTTAGATAGAACAACATCTGTAGTAGCTTTAATTGCATTCATCTTCATAACATGTTTATTCTCCATCTCAATTGCTGCACATGTTTCTTTGCACGCATCTTCTGCTTCTGCAATGGAAACCACCTTTCCGTCTTTTAAAGCTTCTGAAAACGAATTGATGAAATCGACTTTATATGCACTATCTATTATACTAGCTTCATTGTCTAGAATTTGACATTGATGTTTCTTGAGTAAAACATTTGCAATATTCTTTGTATAGCATTCTTTGTGATAGGAAATGGTGTACACATGTGCATCCCTTGGGTCTTTACCCGCTGATAATTTGACTTTCCATTGATCATTATTGCTATGGTTTACAGCCTCGTATAGTTTTCGCCGGCGTTACTAGTTGAAAATATTAACAATTGATGTTCTATCTTAATTTGCAGTATCCTTTTCATTATTACTGGCTACGTTACACGACAAATTTTATCCTGAAACAAAAGAAATGAAATTAATAAAACTGTGCATATTCAAAAATATAGTACCAAGTAATACTAATAGAATTAATTACAATTCCTTAAATATTACATACCAAACAACACGACCACACAGTGTGACACAGAGCAAAAACATCAAAAATGGCTAAAACAATCACGTTTTAGAACAAAAACCAGGTATCAGCCAAAAAAGTTTTTTTTTTACAGTACGTGTTAAGAAAGTTTCTTTTAGCTCTTAAAAATACCTTTCCAACAAGGTAAAAAAAAATTGAAAATCGGTTAGATAATGATCGAGATAAGACGGTTTGCTTATAGTGGAATGGCGGCCATCTTGGAAGATGTCACCACAGTCGTACGCAACAACTGTGAGAGTGTAAGCATGGAAATTGTCAAACTATATGTTTTTACCGATTAGATGGCGCCACTGGTACCTTCCCTTCATTAACTTTGCCGCGGTAAACAGTAAACACAATGATCCCAGACTATTGAATTTATTACAATACCTGTAGTATACGCGCAAGCTGACACCAGTTTTATGTAATCTAGCTGAATCGGTTTTATGGTAAGCCTAAATTTGTTCCGATTT
>JABUQX010027021.1:62500-76412 GCA_015478945.1 Trachelipus rathkii
ATATATATATATATATATATATATATATATATATATATATATATATATATATATATATATATATATATATATATATATATATATATATATATATATTATAATATTAAATAATTATCTTCCTTATATATAAGATATATATTGTTATTAATCCAACGAAATTATCAATTATAAGACACCAGCTGATTTACACTGATTTTCATGAAACTTATAAGAAATGCTGTAAATGATCCGTAGTGAACGAAAGTTTTAAAAATAAATTTAGAAAATGAGCCTGAAAAAAGTTGTCTGCAAATTTCATACTTCATGACTAATACTGCCAGATGCTTCACTTTGTTAAAAAAATTATAAACTTATATATAGTTTTGCAACTAAAGCATAAAGATGTATTTTAATGTGCCATGCATTTGTATTTTGGGTTCCGATGGATTTTATTAATTTTTTCTAACTAGAAACATTTATGGGAAATATATTTTTAAATTCGTATTTTAAACGATTTTCCGCATTTGTAATTTTTTTTGGTGGTCTCCTGTGGGTGATTTTTATTACGATTTTCCTTAATTACAACATAATTCTGTAATTTTTTTTTTTTTTTTTTACAGTTGTCACCACCACTCACGGGCAGAGCCCTATTCAAGGAGGGGGTGTTGCACGCCTCAGAAATCAACAACTAAAGCAAATCACGCAGATGAGCACAGACGCAGGCTTTGAAGTGGGGGAGATTAAATTCAGCAGGAAACACAGAAGATGGAAGAGAATTCCACAGAACAGATGTGGCAGGAAAGAAGGAAGCACCGCAGCGAACTAGCCTGGAGTTACCCACATCAACACAAAACTCATGTGCAGATACAGCACCCCTAGTTCTACGAGGGCGACGTAAAGGTGGAGGTACGCAAGTGATAAGCTCCCTCGAGCACCTGCCGCTGCGGTACCTATAGAAAAGAGATAAAGCACCAACATCGCGCCGCAAAGATAGAGGGTCAAGGGAACTGGAAAGTACAGAAGAGTTTATAAGCCTTTTGGCCTTTGACTCGACCCTATCCAAAAGCCGGGTGAAACCAGAGCCCCCCCAGATATGAGAGCAGTACTCCATACAAGGGCGGATGAGGCCCTTGTATAGCTGGAGCAACTGAGAAGAGGAAAAAAAGTCTCGCAGTCTAAACAGAACTCCCAGTTTCTTTGAGGCCGCCTTAGCAACCATTGTGATGTGAGGTTTCCAAGACATTTTTTTGTTTATGTTAAGGCCAAGGATGTTTATATTGTCAACAGGAGAGACGAGAGAACCGTCGAAAGAGATAGGAGAGTTAGAAGGTGTCTTAGAGAGGGAGATTTGAAGAAGTTGAGTTTTTAAGAATTGAATTTCACAAGGTTCAGACGACCCCACCCGGAAATTCTATCCAGATCAGCGAGAATAGAATCGGAAAGATTAAGACGAGAGGCAATTCTAGAAGTAAAAGAAGGAACAGAATTGAAATGAGTTGAAGAATGAAGGGTCGAGTCATCGGCATATGAGTGAATGGAGTTAGATGTGCAGGTGAGAAGATCATTAATGAAAAGTAGGAATAAAGTAGGAGATAAGACAGAACCCTGAGGAACACCACTATTGACAGAAAAGGAAGAAGAAGTCGGCTCATCAACAACAGCCGATATTGAGCGATTTGAAAGCTAGAATAAGTAAGCAAAGAGAAGGAGGAAACCCAAAGGAGGGGAGCTTGGAGAGCAGTGACGCGTGCCATACCCGGTCAAATGCTTTGGATATGTCAAGCGCCACCACGCAAGTCTCCCCGTAGTTCCTAAGGGCGGAAAACCATAAATCAGTAAGATAGGAAAGTATATCGCCAGTAGACCTCGAGCGCCGAAAGCCGTGCTGATAATCAGAGAAGTGAATTAGATTCCAGATGATCCAAGAAAAGAAATGAGAGTTGACAATGGTCTAAAAGATCTTAGGCAGAATGCAAGTGCGATCTATAGGGCGATAGTTAGAAGGGTCAGAGCGGCTTCCTTTTTTCGGAATAGGTTGGACATGTGCGTGCTTCCAACACTGAGGGAAAGTGCTAGTATTGAGACATAGAGAATATAGTTGAACGAGGGGCAGGGATAGCACGGAAGCACACTCCCTCAAAACTCAGGGAGGAATGCCATCCGGGCCACCCACCTTCCTAACGTTCATAGATTTCAGCCCATGCACCCGATAAAATGTAATCACAGGCAAAGGCATAGGAGAGAGGAGAAGAAGGAGGAGGAGGAATGCCAGAATCGTCCAGGGTTGAGTTAGAGGAAAATAGGGCCGAAGAGATTGGCCTTTTCAGTTGAAGAATTAGCAACAGAACCATCAAAGGAATAAGAGGAGGAAAGACAGATTTACAAGAAGTTGTTAGAGATGTTTTTGGCAAGAGGCCAGAAAGATTTGTCAGTAGGAGAACCAAGGAGGTTAGCGCACTTTCGTTTGATGAAAGCCCGCTTTGCTCGTCGAAGAGTATCCCTGCAGCGATTTCTAGCTGAATGAAAATTAGCAAGAGTGATAGGAGAACGAGAATTTTTCCACTCCCGATACGCACTGTCTCTAGCCTGAATGGCCAGAGAACAAGCACGATCGAACCATGGATTTGAGGAGAGAAAGATTTAGTCCGAAGAAGGAACGAACCTGCTCATCCATCAACGATTACAGCTCCACCTTATCGGCAGAAGCTGAAGCGTCACCAGAGACAAAGCAGTCACTCCAATTATAGTTAGCGTAGAAGCAACGCAAGGCCCCCCAATCGGCCCGATCAAAGTGCCAGAAAAAACGCGTAGGGCAGGATGGAGCTGATGGAAAGTATTAAAAAAAATATATAAAGTTATGGTCAGATTTTACCAATAGGAGCAGAGGTGGTGTATTTATAGAGAGAAGGACTAGTGTTGACATAGGTCAAGTGTGTTCAAAAATTGGTTGGGACGATCCGGAATGTGTGGTAAGGTTTCTTTAATTAGTTGCTCAGATCGTTGAGAATGCTAAATGATTCAGCTCCTCCCACTAAATCAGTATGAGAGGACCCCAACCATTCAGTGTTGTGTGCATTGAAATCCCCCTAAATAGAGGGACCTCAGTATTTGGATGAGAAGATTTTATAACAGTCTCGTGAGAAGTAGTAAGGTATTCAAAAAGGCGTGAAAATCTGTTCTGTTAGGAGAACAGTAGCAGAAGCACAAGATTATTGTAGTAGAAGGAAGAAAGATTTTAAGCCACAGAACATCGAAGTTAGGAGATTCGAGATTCTCGAGACGTGTTACAGGAGTGTTTATGTTAACATAGGCACATACTCCACCCTTTAGACGGAAATTATGAAATAAGTTGTAGTTGGACATATTAAACGAGTTAGAGGATGAATTTCTAGCCATCTGGGTCTCAGACAGGAGCAAAAGGTTAGGATTAGAGTTAGAGAGGTGGTGTTCCACGGATGCAGAGTTAGATTGCAAGCCACGGATGTTAGTAAAGTCGATAGTAAGCCCGCGCCTGTGCAAAGCTGCCATCTTGCATGCACATACAACAACCACAAAATAAACAGACAAAAACAAACAGACAAAAAAAAAACAAACAAACGTGAAATCAGGTTAAAATTATTCACACACTAAAACCTAAATTTAAAACGGTAAATGCTAAAAAGCTAAAATCGTATTTACAGTAAATATGTAAAAATATGAAAAATCTTAAAGTTAAAAACACTAACGTTCTCTTGCACCCTTACAAATTCACGAATAAAAAAAAGTAAATAAAATTGATTTAACATTAAAACCTAAATTTAAAAGTTAAAGTACCAAAATAATAAAAATCTAATTTAAAACACTGTGAAGACGAAATTCAAAATTCACAAACAGTATTAACTTTAAAATAAACCTACGAGCACAATTACTTAAAGAAAATAAAAAGTTAAAACTAGGACTTATCTTTTAAAACCTCGTACGTAGAACTTTACTAAAACGGATAAAATGGTATCAAAGTAGTACTAAGATTTAATAAAATTCTAAATAATAAAAAAAAAGTTTGAAAAACACACACACTTTCACCAAACAGCACTACATGAACACAATAAATAAAAAAAATATAATTATTTCAGTGAGAGCACATTCAACAACATCTTCACACCACGAAACCTACACAGAGAGTTTCATTGAAATCAGCAAGATGCGCTAGGATTTATATATATATATATATATATATATATATATATATATATATATATATATATATATATATATATATATATATATATATATATATATATATATATATATATATATATATATATATATATATATGTGTGTGTGTGTGTGTGTGTGTGTGTGTGTATGTGTGTGTATCTGAGTTAATGTATAGTAGTGAAACTATGGTATGGATTGAGAGGCATAGATCTAAGATAAAATGTGTTCAGATAGACAATCTTATGGGCTTGTTAGGTGTGAGAAGAATTGATAAAATGAGGAATAAACGCATTAGGGAAATGTGTGGTGTGAAGAAAAGAGTAAATGAGAAAATAAATGAAAGAATATTGAGATGGTTTGGTCATGTGGAAAGGATGGATGATTGTCGGTTGGTTAAGCGGTTGTATAGTGGTGAGTGTGCTGGGAATCGGCCGGCTAGGAGACCGAAGAAAAAGGCGATTGAGTCAGTAAAGGAATGCCTGGAGGAGGGAAATGTGAGTATGGCAGAGGCGAAAAGAAAGGTGCATAATAGGTGTGCGGTTGAAGGAGTGAATGACTCGGTTTTGTGTGGGGAAGGGGTATGGTTGTGGACTTTGCCCAGGGGATGAACCCCACATTTACGAGATGCCACAGTGATGGTCCTAGTTTGAAGTGAAGACCTAGGGTGGATTTTTCTGGCTGCGACGAGTTCTTCTACTACGATTCCTTTTCCGCATCTCAACCCCAATCTGGGGAAAGGAGATAAATAATAATAATAATAATAATAATAATAATAATAATAATAATAATAATAATAATAATAATAATAATAATAATAATAATAATAATAATAATAATAATAATAATAATAATAATAATAATAATAATAATATATATATAAATATATATATATATATATATATATATATATATATATATATATATATATATATATATATATATATATATATATATATATATATATATATATATATATATATATATATATATATATATATATATATATATATATATATATATATTACTCGTCAAAATTAACGCACCACAAGGGTACGTGGCGAAGGAAGGGTAGAAAAGGTTGAAGAACGCGCAGAACCGTAGGTTGACAGAGTGTGAGGCCAAGGTGCAGCCAAAGGGTCTCGCTGTCCAACGGATGTGTTCTAGAGCAAATGCCAGTCACGCCCTTCGATGTGCCGAGGTGTGCGGTGGATCTATGGCAGGCCTCCGGGACCGGTAATTATGTTCCACAGGGCGTCGACGCACTTAATTGTCACTCACCCTGGTGCCATGTACCTCAGACAGCTGTATCTGCAGATGTCGTGCCATTGTGTGGCAGCCTCGTATTGCACGCAGACGTATAAATTGGTTTTCAACGGGTGTCGTGGCCCTGGGCCTAACTTGTCCTCGCCGGTGATCATGTTGCAGGGTTTCCTGATACCGTTGGACCACCCGTGTAATCGTTGTGTGTGCTACACCGAACCGTCGACCAAGTGTCCGGTACCCGTATCCTTCGGCGTGGAGTGTTGTTATCTGCAAGCACTGATCTCTTGACAGTTGACGCACGATCCTCTCCATGTTTATCGGAGTCGCTTCGTACGTGAATGATCCCTCGCTCCATTATACCCTCGACATAACATACCTCCACCTCTTCCAGGTCTAGTTACGTGGTTTATGTTTTCCTAAATTTATCACGGTGACGGCCCAAATACTGCAGCGAACTCTCTGCGGGGTGGTTACATTGTTACACTGATGCTGTCAGTAGTAGGGAGAGGATATTGGACGCAAAAATGGTAATTGAAGTTCACCGATAACTTTCTGAACGCGCGGACCTTTTTTGAGCTCGAATTTTTACCTGACCTTGACCTTTTTGGGCCTTTACCTTTTTGGGCCTTGACCTTTTTTCGACCAACCCTTTCGTCTTCCATGGGTCATTTTTGGCCCCCAGGGTATTTTTTGGCAACCCTAATTTTTTGGCAACCCTAATTTTTGGCAACCCTTCGAAGAAGGTTGCGCCAAACGGTTGCGTCAGCAACGTTGTACGTACCCCACCCTAATTTTTTCGACCAACCCTTTGGTCTTCCATGGGTCTGGCATTTTTTGCCCACGGTAATTTTTTGGCCTCCCTTTAGGGGCTTAGCCCGTTTTGTTCTTAACCTGTTGACCATGATATTTCGGCTAACTTGCCAATATACATGCGGTCATTTTTTTGCCCACGGTAATTTTTGCTACCCTTTAGGGCTTAGCCCTTTTTTTGATGTCTTTACCTTGTTTGACCATGATATTTCGGCCTTAACCTTGCCATATACCATGGGTCAATTTTGGCCCACGGTAATTTTTGGCTACCCTTTAGGGGCTTAGCCCGTTTTTGATGTCTTTACCTTGTTTGACCATGATATTTCGGCCTTGACCTTGCCATATACCATGGGTCATTTTTTTGGCCGCACGGTAATTTTTTGTCCTTCTTTAGGGACATAGCCCTTTTTTTGAATGTCTTAAACCTTGTTTTGACCAATGATATTTGCCGCTTGATCCTTGCCAAATATACCATGTGGTCAATTTTGGCCACGCAAATTTTTGCCTTCGTGGTCCCACCCGTCCACAATATTTTTCGTTCCTAACTTGAACGCATGTATGGATCTTTCCTAACTTGAACGCATGTATGGATCTTTCCTAACTTGAACGCATGTATGGATCTTTCCTAACTTGAACACCTACACACACACACACACACAAACACACACACACACACACACACACACACACACACACACACACACACACACACTTACACTTATACACACATTCACTATGACACTTATACACACACATTCACTTTTAACTATGACACTTACATTTACCCATAGTCACTTACATTTACACTTATACACAACACAACACACACACGGAACATTACCACGAACACACACACACACACACACACACAACACACACATCACACACAGCACACACACTTACTTACACTTATACACACATTCACTATGACACTTATTCACTATAACACTTACATTTTCCCATAGACACTTACATTTACCACTTAATAACTCACGTACAAACAACACTACCATCCTTTGGGTCGTCCATGGTCAATTTTTGACCCACGATAATTTTTGTCCTTCCTTTAGGGACTTAGCCCCTTTTTTGATGTCTTAACCTTGTTTGACCATGATATTTCGCCCTTGACTTGCCAGGAACCATTGGTCAATTTTGGACCACCGCTAACTTGATGGCTTTGATGTTTCCCAATCACCGTAAGAAGTACCCTAGTGATGTTCTATTAGTGTTCTATGAGTATTAGATGAGTGCCAGGTGAGTGCCAGATGAGTGCCAAGTGAGTGCCAATGAGTGCCAATGAGTGCCAAGTGAGTGCCAATGAGTGCCAAGTGAGTGCCACATAGTGCCAAGTGAGTGCCACATGTGCCAACTGAGTGCCACTTTTTCAAGCCTTTTCTAGCCCCTGAGCCCCGAATAGCCCTAATATGGGTGTCTACCCGTAGGTTATAAGGTATGAGGAATCGATTGGTGTATATTACAATCTGCTAGAATGCTTCCTACTATGAGTTAGTCTTTTTCTATCACTTATAGCCTTATATATTATAATATCTATTATATATATATATATATATATATATATATATATTATATATATATATATATATATATATATATATGATATATAATAATATATATATAATAATATATATATATATATAATATATATATATAATATATATGTTATATATATATATATATATATATATTATATTTATATATATATAATATATATTATATATATATATAGTTATATATATATATTTTATATATATATTATATAATATATAATATATATTATATATATTTACCTGCAGCATATTACTTGCACACATACACTATGACACTTATAACACATTCACTATGACAGCTTATACACCAAAATATGACACTTATAAGCGATTACAGCTCTCCATAGACACTTAATATATAAACCATATCACAGCTTACACTCACAACCCACACACAGATACACTTACGTTTACACTCACACACTTGATATTTTGATGCCTCAACTTTGATGCTCCATCATAAATGCCTCAGCATTGATGCCTCAACTTTGATGCCTCAACTGTTGAAGGTTCTATCTTTGATGACTCATCTTTGATGACGTCATCTTTGATACCGTCTATATTGATGATTCATTCTTTGATGCTCATCTCTACCCTACATTAAAGAACAGAGTTAATATTAATGTCTTCCCTAGTTTCATAAGCGTACCATGCAGGCGCCGCATCGCCTCCGCGCGAAGGCCTGACAACCCCGCACAACCGCAGGTGCGACCGCCGCCGCGTCCCGCAGCCCGCCCGCTGTTCCCTGCCCGCCGCGGTGCGCCCGCAGGCGCAATATTACCCGCCCCGCGTGCGCCGCAGGCGCAATATTACCGCCCGCCGCGTGCGCGCCGCAGGCGCAAATATCCCGCACGAAATGAAAAATATATATACTATGAGTTATTCATTTTTATTTCATACTTAAACATTTCAAGAATTTCTTTTCAAATATACTATGAGTCATTCATTTTATTTCATACTTAACATTTTTATTAAAAACATTTTTCGCGAACCTAAAACTGTAAATCATTACAGACATCTTTTATATTTACTTAATTCTTTTTAATTTATAAATTTTCACACACACACGCACCCTGTTAAAACCAGAGTGTCTGATATATAAACATTTTATTTTACTACAATTGTACGAAATTTTATTAAAAACATTAACATTACATACCTTAAAGCAGTAAATCAGTAAATCAATAGAGGTGTGGCCTAACACTAAGGGAATTAGTATGCTTTGTTTTTCTGCTTACTGCTTAACTTCTGTTTAAAACTGCTTTAACTCTATAATTTTTACTGCTTTAACTAACATATTATTAAAATTACCATACCTTAAGGCAGTAAAGCAAGTAAAACAATAGAGGGTTAACCTAACACCTAAAGGGGGATTACGTATGCTTTTGTTTTACTGCTTTACTGCTTTAACTTTTCTGCTTAACTGCTTTAACTTTCATGCTTTACTGCTTTAACTGCACATACATTACCAATACCTTAAAGAGTAAAGCAGTAAACAATAGAGGTGTTACCTAACACACCAAGGGGGATTAGTATGCTTTTGTTTTACTGCTTTACTGCTTTAACTTTCTGCTTTACTGCTTTAACTTTCTGCTTTACTGCTTTAACTCATATGTTTTACTGTTTTAACTCATATATTTATTAACATTATGTTTTTTATTTTGTTTTAATACTTTTTATTTATTTTATTATTATTTTTATTTATTTTTATTATTATTTTTATTATTTTTATTATTTTATTTTTATTTTTATTATTATACTTAGTGTTATTTACTTCATGCCTATTGTTATTATTATTTAGAACACACATTCACTATGACACTTATACAAACATTCACTATGCACTTACATTTACCATGTACCTTACATTTACCTTTATACAGAGATATACCGTTCACACTACACAATACATCATCCCACACACAACACACACACACTTACACTTATACACACATTCACTATGACACTTATACACACATTCACTATGACACTTACATTTAGCCATAGACACTTACATTTACACTTATACACACACACACACAGATTTACTTACACACGCAGATTTACTTACACATATAACGTATAATTTATTAAAACATTTTATGTTTTAATTAACACGAAACATTTAATAGCTCATTCAAATATAAAAACTAAATTATTTCAAAGTTCTTAAAACTTTTATATAATCAATCATTATCTTGAACAAAGAATTATTATTAACTGTTAATACTTTTTGTTTATAAATTTTATAACTATCAAGTTTTAAAATAACTTTTACTAAAATTTTATGAAATTTTATTAAAAACATATATTTTACGTACCTTATAAGGCAATAAAATCAGTAATCAGTAAGGTCAGCCCTACCCCCTCTACACGAAGGCTAATGCGCAACACCGTTTATGTTTCTATATGACTTACTGCTTTACATCATCTTTAGCCATGTAATAAGTATAAAAATAACAAAATAAGTTCTTCTCTGCTAACATAACATGTATTTTATTAAAATCTTTCTAAGTTCTTATTTTAAAAATAACAATTATTCACTTACATTTATATTATTCGCTCGATGTTAACTAAAAATATTTCAAAGCAAATTTTTTTAAATAATTCGGATTTTCTTTATTATTATTATTATTATTATTATTATCTATGTACATTGACAATCCATCACGAGAAAACACAACAACCCGCACTCCTTACAGATACGAAACTGACCTCTCTCTGTAAAATGTGTTGAAATAACTACTTTAGGTCTAAAGATTAGGACTAATCTTTTTGTATCCGCGGGGCGATTTAAGCCTAATTCCAGGTCAAAATATAATTCAAACTGACCTTTTTCTGTAAATGTGGTGCAATAACTAACGTTAGGCCTAAATTTAGGCTTAAATTTAGGATAAGCCTTTTGTATCCCACGCTGATTTAAGCTATACAGGTCAAAGGTAATTCCAGTATAGACAAAAATCAGAATCCATGTTATTATTATTTTATAAATATATTTCAAACTGAAACATGCTGGATCGGTAAGATCCTTTAAGCAGGTAAGAAGGAAATGTTTACCTTTCTTGTGAGTGGACGGAGTAATCCTTATCTCTATATGACCTCGTATGTGACTGGTCGAGAATTATTTTATCGCTTTTTTGGTTTTACGTATGTAAAAACATGTTTTTTTCATATCCTGAACCTTACCTGTGATTGGATGAAAATTTATTTGAGGATGCGTTTTTTAGACCCAACTCATTTTAAATCATACTCGTTTTGGCGGCTGTTAAGCGGTGCACAAGCTCTCTGGTTTGTAATATAAAAGTTCTATTTCACTAAGTGTATATCATGAATCACCTTAACAAGTATACCTCAATACAAGACATTGTCCAGTGGGAAATCAACATCCCAGGAAGTAGGGTTTCATTCTTATATAAAAGAAAACCCGATGGATTTGAATTTTTCAAGTGTGCTACCCAATCACCCTGTTATAATACCAAGCGTATTTTCGTGAGTCCAGATGAATTACTTTGTATATGTAATCACACTGAAGAATGGCTTACAGAATACTTTAAACCAAGCTCAGCTTTAAACTGGACCGAAACAGTTATTAGCCTGTGCGAAGAAAACCAGCGATAAGCAACTTACTCTAGCATTTTATAAACATCAAAACATAATCAGTTTTGAAGTTAGATTATGGGAGAGAAATAATGAAACAGCAGTATTTGAACCTACATCATTTGGATTCTACATTTCAGGCCTAGCGCAGATGAAATATATGTTAGAGGTACGTAAGCGAATGTTAATACAGATGAAGAAGACATTTATGTTATCTAATTACGTAACCGTAATTCATTACATGTTATACAAGAATACTACGTCATTTAAGAAACCCTGCATTGATGATTCCTCTGCAACGATCAATCCGATGCAACTTCCTCACAAGTTCTATAGACGTACAGTTAGAAATTTCATTTATCTAACTTAGAAAGACACATGGCAAAAAGTATTTATGCAGGCGCCCCGAATGTAATATACTATGATATCTGAGCGGGAACTTTTTACGTATGTGTTAACTGAATGTATTAATGAAGACACGAAACCTATATCATCGATAATGAATATAAATATTGGGCATATTTGCAAAGATTTTATGAGAATTTTAATACTAAATAATCTATAAACATTATGTGTAAAATCGTATGTGGAAGTGTTTAATATATAATAATATTCTGTATATATTTTAATGTGTAACTTATATATAAAATCATTGTAAATATATTTAACACTCTTGTATATATATACTATGTATACGCCCTTGATATATATATATATATATATATTATAAATATATATATATATATATATATACTATATATATATATATATATATATATATATATATATATATATATAATATAATATATATATATATATAATATATATAATTATATTATAATATATATATTATTATATAATATAAATTACTGTATAGATAATGATTATTAAATTTCTAATTATATAGTAAAGTTTTTTATATCCTTATTTTACTTTCTTTAATAAATATTTATATCTGTATGTTAAGAGTTTTCATAAACGAGCCCGTTCAGATATGAAAAAACATGTTTTTTACATACCTAAAAACAAAAAGCGATAAATAATTCTCGACCAATCACAATACGAGGTCATATAGAGATAAGAATTACTCCGTCCACTCACAAGAACGGTAAACATTTCTTTTACCTGCTTAAAGGATCTTACCGATCCAGCATGTTTTCAGTTTGAAATATATTTATAAAAATAATAATAACAATGATTCTTGTCTATACTGGAATTACCTTTTGACCTGGTATTAGGCTTAAATCAGCCTGGGATACAAAAAAGGCTTATCCTAAAAATTTAAAGCCTAAATTTTAGGCCTAACGTAGTTATTGCACCAAATTTTACAGAAAAAGGTCAGTTTGAAATATATTTTGACCTGGAATTAGGACTAAATCGCCCCAGGATACAAAAAGGATTATCCTAAATTTATGCCTAAAGTAGTTATTTCAACACATTTTACAGAGAGAGGTCAGTTTCGTATCTGTAAGGAGTGCGGGTTGTTGTGTTTTCTCGTGATGGATTGTCAATGTACATAGATAATAATAATAATAATAATAAAGAAAATCCGAATTATTTAAAAAAAACTTTGAAATATTTTTAGTTAACATCGAGCGAATAATATAAATGTAGTGAATAATTGTTATTTTTAAATAGAACTTTGAAAGATTTTAATAAAATACCTGTTATGGTTAGAAGAGAAGAACTTATTTTGTTATTTTTATACTTATTACATGGCTTAAGATGATGTAAGCAGTAAGTCAATAGAACATAACGTGGCATAGCTTGGTGTAGAGGGGTGCTAGGGCTGACCTTAACTGATTTACTGATTTATTGGTTTAAGGTACGTAAAAATATATGTTTTTAATAAAAATTTCATAAAATTTTAAGTAAAAGTTATTTTAATAAAACTTGATAGTTATAAATTTATAAACCAAAAAAGTATTAACAGTTAATAATAATCTCTTTATATTCAAGATAATGATTGATTTTTATAGAAGTTTTAAGAAACTTTGGAATAATTTTAGTTATATTTGAATAAGTAATATAAATGTACGTGTTTAATTATAACATAAAATGTTTTAAATAAATTATACGTTATATGTGTTAAGTAAATCTGCGTGTGTAAGTAAATCTGTGCTGTGTGTGTATAAGTGTAATATGTAAGTGTCTATGGCTAAATGTAAGTGTCATAGTGAATGTGTGTACAAGTGTCATAGTGAATGTGTGATAAGTGTAAGTGTGTGTGTGTGTGTGTGTGTGTGTGTGTGTGTGTGTGTGTGTGTGTGTGTGAACGCGTGCAACGAGAAGTATAAGGTGTAATGTTACAAAAACAGATAGTTATATCGTAAAATTATTTTCAATTGTAATGTTTAAAGAGGTAAAATCTGATGAATGCCATACATAGTTGTTGTTGTTTAATGCACTGCGTTTGATTATTAAATATCTACACAGGGCGTTTATGTTTAAGTGAAACATTGAATAAATACTTGTTGATGAGATATATAATAGCATGA
>JABUQX010027022.1:0-15000 GCA_015478945.1 Trachelipus rathkii
AAGAGATGAAGAGATAGTCGGTTGGTAAGAAATTAAATGGAATCAAAAGTGATTGGTAGTTTATATATTAATAAAAGGCGGATGTAAGGCCCAAGAACAGTATGAATGCGTGTTAAGAGTTATTCACTCCAATGTCATTCAACAAATGCCGTCGTACTCACAAATAAAATAATATGATATACATGAATATGGCATAAGGAGTACTATTTTTTTAATGAAAGAGATTTAATGAGAACAGAGGCAGAGGGATGTCTAGCTGAGGATGAGTTTGGTTACGGCTATAGATGAAATTATGGTAAGAAGAAAATTGAAAGAGAAGATGGTAGTGCAGAGGTTGCCCCTAACGCCTAAATGCTTATATGCGAATGATTGGTTTGTGTACAAATTAGAACAAGATCACTTCGGGTATAGGAATGATTTTTTGCGATCTGAAGGAGAGATTGTGCACCGATGTTTAAAGTCTGCTCAAGAAGGCGAGGGGTGAATGTAATACAAATATCAAACACCGCACAGCATAGATAAATTGCTAGCTAGTAGGTTATGGTTGTGAGTTGTGTAGTGTACTTGTCTCTGTCTCTGTGTAAAGTTATGTTATGATGGTGAGCAGCTGGACAATTCTAGTGTGTCTGAATTTACACAAATAGTATAATATATATTTGGATCGAAAAGGGAAAGAAAAGTTGCTTGATCATTTGTTAGTTATAAATGAAAAGTTGATTGTAGCAATATATATATAGTGCAAAGCGGATAGTGGAGCTTGGCGATGGAGCGAAGCTATTCTCTTGACATCTTTGCATATACTATTAATCGTAGTGGTGTATGTCCAATCAAGGGTATGGACTAATGTTCTTTTGAACGCTAGCTAGGGTCAGAAATAGTTGCAACAATAGCAGATTGCAACTTTATAGTTATAATATTTTGAGTAAAGCATTACCCCCTCTTTATAGGGCGATTGGTGGGTACTTGCAAATAGAGCCTCTACACTGACAGCTAAGCAGGGGATGACATACATGTGATAGCTTGAGAGGATAGTGAAGATAATGTTCTTGAGGGCGAATCGTCAAAATAAGATAAATCAATTGTTTTCATGGTATAGGAAAACAATGATAAACTTAGGAACGTGTTTTGGCGTGAGAATGATTAATGAGATTTCTGAAAAAACTAATTAGCGGTTTCACAGGTAGGCTTTTTTGGGCTAATCGTGGTGGGCAATTTGGTTAAGGGTGTAAGAAAAATGGCGTTAAAAACTATGAGAGAATAAATGAAATTACATTGAGGTGGATTTGGTCATTGGGGATAAAGGAATGGAATGATAGTCTTCGGCTTTTCTTGTAGGATGTTTAATTGAGTAAATCGGTATTTTATGGTGGTTGAGTGGGTGCCTGGGATGCGTGAGTGACCCGGCCTGGGAGACGAAGAAAGTGGATCTGAAAGCTACAGTTTAAACGCAGTAAGAAATCTGTCTCTCGGAGCATTAAGGGAGAGGCAAAATGTGAGTTTTGGAAGACCGCGAGAGGAAAGGTTTCAAAAAAATAATAAGAATGAATTCCGGGGTTTTTTTGTGAGGGGGGTAAAAATGTGGCCCTGCATAAGCCCCTTGACGAAGAAAGTTTTGTTTGCCTTGGGAACGTAGAGTGCGTGGAAAAAACAGTATGTGTGTCACGCGAGTTAGTGAGTTGTTTGAGAGGAATCGCATTGCATTTAATTAGGTAAGCTTGTGCAAAATGTTTGTGATGAGAAAACGGGAATGCAAACATCGTTGTTTGTACAACTAAAAAAATAGCAATCGTCAATCATCGCGAAAATATACAATAGTATAGAAAATGATATAGTTGGTTGTTTCCGAAATAACTACTCAGGGTTTTCAAAGATGCAAGGCGAAATTGAAATTGACTTAGAGAAATTTCTAGATAGAGATCACATGATTGGTTCTCCTCTCATATGAATACCTATATAAATATTATATATATGAACCATAATTAAGAATCTCCCTTCTAATTCCATTTAATAATATGAATGTAAAGGTTTTTCTAAGTTTTGCAGATGATACGAAAGTGGGCACCTCAGTTAGGAGAAATAGTGATAATGCGATGTTTATAAATATTTTCAAAAAATGATCTTTAGATATAACCGTTTTTGGAGTGGCAGATAAGTTTTGGCAAATGTAAATTAATTTGCGAAAATTAAATAAGTTTCTTCAATCTATAGGTTATTATCACCTTATACAAATAAAAGTTTAAACTAATAACGATGTTTATTTTTGAATGGGAATTTTCATAATGCGTCGAGTTTGGTGGGAGCCTAACTAAAATATAGAAAACGATATATTTTAGAGTTTGATTAGATATAATAAGTCAGATAATTTGATAAGTATAACTTAATCGGGTGTTTTTTGGGAGCAAAAAAGAAAATAAGCTTAAATTTAAGAATGCTTATCTATAATATTTTCGTTGTAACCTAGATAATATGTTTTACATAGAATCTTAAAGTTTAATAAGAATCTCATAAGATTATAAATAGCTATGTTAGGTAACCCATGTATTTAAGAGTAAAATATTATGGTTTAGCACCAAGTTTTTGGATATCCTTTTATTTAAAGACTTTAGAAATAAATGCTAGATGCAGAGAAGCGCAATTGTAGAAAGACCCACAAAAGTTTGATTACTCTGGGTTTTGAGGTAAGAGCTTTTAAATAAGAGGAGTAGGCTATTTTTTGTACGGATGTTTTATAAGGAATTGCTTTTACTATCTGTAGAAAGGCAATTATTCCATTTTCAGAGGGTGATTGAAATACATAGTCTTCTCCTAATAATTCTTACAGCTTATGCTGTATTCACCATACAGAGTACTCCATAAAATTCTTTCCTTATTAAAAGTAAGAGCAAAACTGAACTGAGGAGTACTCCAAAGGGTTGGCTACATAGTAAATGAAAAAAAAAGTAAAGAAAGAAAAGCTGCAACTTCTTAAAATAAAAGTAAAAGTAAAAGCATAAAGTAAAAGGTTACAAGTTAAATTTTTGTGAATAAATTTGTAATTTTTATTTTGCATCACCTCAGGAAAAGTTTATGCTTAAGATAATTGATATACTGAAAGATTGTATAAAACAATTTAAGAATAAGGATTGGATATATGAGTATATGGATGGTTTTTTAAGTGTGTCATAATAACGTTTATTATTTTTATACAAATGATTAAGTAAAGCCAATAAATTTTGCTCCTAAATACACTAGCAGCGAAGCAAAGTTTCAGTATATTTATTTAAGGTTAAAACTGTACTACTACTACTATAAATATAATTATTAAAGCTTTGTCATAGTTGTGGTTAGGCATGTTACTAATTAATATATTTAAGCTATAGTTTATTTTTTTTTTTATTAGTTTATGTATTATACTTTGTTTGATATATCTATATATAAATATTTATTATTGAAAAGTATATGTTTTTTATATTTTTAAGGTGGATTTGATGAGCAAATAAATATTTGGACGAATAAGCCAAAAATACTAGTCAAATTAATATATTATTTAATGACAAAGTCCTCACTCTGGGGTGCTTTTGTGGAATTTTTGCATGAATCATGATTGTTTTAATGGTTATGATTTGGTTTATTCTGTTTTTTTTCGGCATGTCACAGTATTTTTTTAAATTAAAGTGAATCATTGTTGGCTTTATTTACTAGTTTTATTTTTCTTTATTAATTGGCCTTCCCATTTTGACGAAGATGCCCACATTAGAGGAGTCTGTTGCGTAATCTACACTCCGAATGAAGTCTATCTAGCTATAGGTTGGATTTATGAATATTAGTCTTCCACTGACTTGGTTAACTATGATTCTCACTCTAAAAAGTAGTTATATAAAAAAGGGGAAGGTAAAAAGCTTTTGTGCTTTAATTTTTCCCACTTTGCGTCATATTATTCGTTCTCTAAACCTACTTTATATTTTCCTTGCTCTTCCGTGGATTGCATGTTTTGGCACTTTTTACCCTCCAAGTCCCTATGGGGAGGAAGGTGGGGTGAAACTGATGGAAAACGATAATTAATAGTATAATTAAAATTGATTAATACAAAATACAATATAAAAAATGCGAAAATAACAATTGAAATAACTTTTAACCAATCGGTTTTTGAAGTGTGATATTTTTTGTCTTTTCAAATGCTACTTCCAATAATAATTCATCTTTTACTGATAATTTTTTAATAAATTTGCCTACAGTTTTTTGGGTAACGGGGCAATAATTTTATCGAAATGGGCAAATGCTTTGGACAATATTGCCCATTATTTTACTTTACTAATGAAATGTCTCTCTGTGCCGCATCGATACTGGGACATTTGCGATGGTCGCAGCCCAGCGCCCTTACAAATCAATTATTATGTAGAAATAAAGAAAACTTTACCTGGGTCTAAAGCGGGTGCCCATGTTCCCAATAGTCGCGAATTGTATAGCAGAGCCCTAAATTTATGATAGTTGTAATACGGATAAGTATAGAATAAAAATAAAAATAATTTTCCTAATTTATGGTTAAAGAATTCTAAAATTATAATTAATAAAATGTACAGGTTTAAAGTACATTATTATTATATTGAATCAAAAATTCATTAGAAACGTTACAAAATATCTTAAAATTTTATCGCTATTAGTAATTATAATTGTTAATATGTGATAAATATGGAATCAATAAATATCTATAGTGGCATATTTAATTTATATTGATTTGATAAGTTAATTTATCTAGCGTAAAAAGATACTGAGGCTCTCGAGCATTATGAAATTTGCAAAAAACAGATGATTTTGAAAATTTGATAAATTCTGGAAAAGAATGCCAGGGCATAAGCATCAATGCATGTAAAAGCTAAAAGATAAACCACGTAAAATAAACTACACAGGACTCTAAAAAAAGAAGACTGCTTCAAAGTGTATTTGTAAAAGCGAGCTTCATTTTTTTAGGTAAGATTGGGATTTATAGTATACAAAAGCAAATTATATCAGTGCTGAAACCAAGTAATATGCTTTTTGTATACAGCCTTAATTTCTTTTCGTTTAGGATAGGGTGGTTCCTAATTTTCCGGCTTTTAAATAATGTGACGAGCCGTGCTAGTCAAATATTAGTAATAATTAGGTCCTGGCAAGCATACAGAACAGCACTTTATCTCATTACCCCTTTCCGATTGATGTTCCTTGCCAGTAGTACGACGCACGCACTTGAATTGTTAGTTATACCCAAATAATTGTTTTTTTTATTATGCCTAAGTCTGTGATGTCGCTTATGTAGCTTTTAAAAATTTAAAATACTCTGCTAGGTTTTTGTCTTATTTTTAGTGATTTTGATGGTTTTATTTTTTCCTAGGGAGTGGTTTTCGAGGTCGAATGTGTGAGGGTTTGAACATTTAAAAGGGGATATGAGACACTGAAATAGTTTCCCGCGGTTACGGCCCGTCATCACCGTCCCGTTCCTCCCGTCGGTAGGTGGTTAGCTCCAAGATGATAAACACCCGAACCTAATTCGACTTCCATCTATATTTCTTTTTTGTGTTGGGTTGATTGTTTTTTTTACACTTCTGTTGGGGGGTTAAATTGTGTAATTTTAGTTAAACGAAAAAGTCGACATATCGGCCAGATCAATATGTGGCCAAAATTAACTCACAATCAATAGATTGCATCGGAGTCAATAAGCCGCTAGGTGATCGTTGTCTTCATGGATAGGAAGACGATCAATAAGTCTTCGCCATAACACTTTTTCCGCGCATGGTGGTTTAAAGCAGACGGTATTTTGTATTTATCTGATTTTACATATGTATTTCTCCAAGAATTTAAAAGGGATACTTATTTTTTTGGTAATATTTATTTTTCACTATTGTACTATGCAGGTAGTATTAAATTGTATCACTTCCTGAAATTAATACAAATTTAAGTAATATTTTTATTTTATTTTGTTGATTGTAGATTTTCTAATAACGGAATAGTAAACTTTTTTTTTTAATGTATTAAAAGGCCATGATGCTAGTAAATTTTTTGCTCGTTGGTGATATAATAAGTTTCTCGAGGGGTGAAGGCCTTTTGACCGTATATAAATAAAAATTTTATTGCTAAAAATGTAATATTATATAATTATTATTTAATGATCGATATAATTCTTATTCTTTATAGAGTATTTAGGGCGTTAGGCATTATATTTATATTAACTATACTAGTTAATATGGTCTTTGATATAAATATGAAATAATTTAAGTAACAAGGAACGTGATAAAATTTTATTATTAGTTAAAATTTTATTTAATAACTGTGTTACATAACATGGTAACCATATACACACCGTTAATTCTAGAAGGAGCACAATCGTCGTTAGATCATATACATAAATAGACTACTCGCAATTAAGTATGCACAAAAATAAATCAGCTATGAACATTTACGGGAAAAGGAATTTTCTCCGCACTTTTTTTTGGAATCCTTTGTAATATTGGGTTTTAACGCCAATGGATTAAAGTAATTGACTAAAAAAAAATATATTAAAGTGTGTTAATAAATTTGACTTTGTTAAAATAAATAAATAAATAACAGTACATATAAATAATCGTCATAGTAAAATTTTTGTTTTTGGGAGTTGTCATAGTCAGTAGTACATTATATATTATATTATATTTACTATAGTATTTCAGAGATTATTAGCTCTTAAGTTTAAGTCTATTTTATTAGATTGTAGATAAAGTACATATTATGCTTACGTGTATATTAGCGTATCCTTATTATATCCGTTTTGATCAGTATAGATATAAATTTATTAGTATATATATATATGACTCACATGATTATATATGATTGAATAAAGGATTTTTTTATTGTTACACTCACGGCACCAAATGTTAAAGAGGTGTGCCATTCCGAGGCAAGAGTGAGGGAAACAACAAGGGGGTGACGTTTTTCCATAAACCACTCGTAGGTGGATGGTGGCCATGAGTGATAGGGCAAGCCACTCATCGCGTATCTCGAAGAAACGCTCGCTCGCAATACAAGTTAATACGCAAAGATGTCGTGTAGAGTGGTGTCCTCGGAGACCCTCTCATTCTCCCCGGTAGTGGGCGGGGGAATAGTTTCCCCACCCCGTGTACTAAGTTGTTGCTCCTCTCAAGGAAAGGTGCCGGAAGACCTATTGTAGTAAACCGTTAACCCGAGTCTTTATTCCATCGCTCTTCTGGCCAAAGGTGGGTTATCGGGTTGTGTCGGTGTACGTATAGTGGATTATATTCTCTCAATCCTCACCGCACTTTTGTGGGGTATGGTCTCATTTGTTTTAAGGTTTTAGCATAAATAATACATAAATACGCACAAAAATTTATCTTATTGTTATTAGTCTCATGTAGTTAAAATAGATTTCCTAATTTTTTTAATTGTATATGTTAACGAGTAGCAAGTATATTATAAAAAGGGTTCAGCTAACATAGGGTTAAATCTCGTAATTTTATATCTTACTCTCTATTTTATATAATTTTACACATATGTATATAAAATTTATAAAAATTATACATATTTGTGTTGTTGTTTTAGATGTATATTTTTTTTTAAAGCGCATTTTGAGCATTTATAGCTCATTGCTAACACTAAATATTATTTTACCGAATATATATGAATAGATATAATATGCACCAAAAAATGGTAATTGGCCTATCTGTTTTAGTCTCTTCCTCTTTATACGGCTTTTATTGGAGTTGTTGTTTAAGTTTGTTTGGAAAAACTTAATGTGTAAATATTTTGTTGTACTTTATGTTTATTTTCTGTGTACTCACGCTCGCTCGCTCATATTTGTGTCTTCTGTCGTGGCTATAATTTATAGGGTTTATCCAGCATTCCCAGCCCTCAACGTATGTATTCTCAGCTCGATTTGTCTCCCCGGTAGCTTTGTTGTTTTTGAGTTTTTTTTGATGATTCATTGGTGTTGGTTTTGATTCGCTGATTCGTTCCCTAGGCAAAAGTTTCATTCGAATGATTGCCTCTTGATCATGCAATATAATATTATAATATATAACTATATAACTATTATATGATTAAATATTTTTAAATTAATTTAACAGTTGAGGTATATAAAAAGTAACTGTTATAATACACAGTGGAGTGATAAATAGAACAATATTATTGAAGTTGGTTGAGTGGGAGGCGGTGTTGCAAATAATGTAGATATCTTATGATATATGATATAGTTATATTTGACAATTATATATATATATATATATAATTTACCTACATATTCACTTTATGCAGTTTATTATTATTATTTTATTATAACTTACACTTTTTTGTTTTCGCGCAATCCACTTGCTTAGGAGGCGGGGTGGAGTTTAAAGGTGGTCATCGGATTATAACAGACACTCTTCTTCCATTCACTCTCTGCTCTATGTGCCTCTCATCTCGTTTTTTAAAAAATTATAATGTCTGAGCTGTCATATTCCCACAAACAACCACACTAAAAATCTACTTTCCAAGCCTACCAACTCTGTTTCTTCTCAGCTCATAACATGGCTTTTATCAATCTCTTCCTGACCCTCCATCTGTTATGTTGACCCTCCCTGTGCAACACCCTCCCTCCAGCAAATCTCTAAGAATCAGATTGTCTTTTTATATCATTCCATCCACCCTCCGCTTTATCGCTTTTTCGGCAATCAACCCAACCAAAACAAGCACACTCCCTATAGTGCTATCCCCTTCTCCTTCCTTATCGGCGCCGCCTACTCTCGCGCTCCCCAATTACTCTCGCAGTTCTCGGGAGCGCTAAAAGCCTCATTTCCGAACACATACGCTTGGTTCCTCTCCATGTCATTCTCTCGCTCAACTGATAGAACTCCCTCATTAGCTCCAGTACATTTAAGCATGGAACGTCCCTCTTCCCGCTTCCCTTTCCCTACCAAACCGCACATAACTCTCGTACCGCTGTTTATTCTGTATGCATTGGTTAGTCTTAACCATTTAATCCTTGTTGCTAAATATACATGTGCTACATCTCTCTCACCACCTCGCTAAATATATTGTTCTTCGTTAATCCTCCCTCCCCTTCCTGCTAACCACGTCTTACATAATTCCGCCTCGTACAGGGCACTCCACCTAGTCATTGCTCATAAGAATATCGGCCCATTTGTGGCATTATATTTTTCTCCTCAGTACTCTACTGTTACTGGACTCTGGTCTAAAAGTTCCACATTTATCCCTCGCATCGATCGAAGTATTACTTCATAGATACTGACCCCTCACACTCTCACCTCATTACAACACGCCGGGTGGTTAAGATCTACAAATTATATTTTTATTAATCAAAACAAAATTTTATCTCTTTATTCTGCTATATTAACTTTCTGTGGGATAAATCCTCCTTATTCAAAAATGACACTCCCCTTTTCCGAAAAAATTAATTGCCCAACTTAAGTTAGCCCTTCACACTGTACAGACTTACTTCCCAACAAGAAACTCTCCATCTTAAACTTTATGACTTCTCTACTACTAAATCTCTAAGTTTTTTCTAGTTACTCCACGCTCGCGCTTTGTGGTCCCCCATCGGGGAGTCCCTCGCCCCCCCTTACCGGGCGAAGGGTGAGGTCCTGTGCCCTAAGCTTGATTTATTTTCTAAATGAATCTTAATCTGATTTTACTTCTCTTCCAATACTTACAGTTTAAGGGTATAAGTAAAAAGCAAATCTCCTTTTCCGTTATACCCCTCCTACTAACCCTCTTTGACCCGCTCCCCTCAACCATCGCAAAATCCTTGTTTGTCTCCTATCACTCTCTCTCTTAATAGAAAACCAGCCAAAAAAAGTTTTAAAAGAAATAATAAACTTTAAACATAAATAAGTTTTTTTTAAAAACAAACAGTTTTAAAGAAATAAATTAAAAATATAATGTATATATATTATTTAGTTTTTAATGTCCACCAAGATCTTATGTCCACAAACAAATTTAATACTCATATACATATCAAATAACAATATCCCCTCTGCAACACAAAATATACCTCAGCCCTTATATCCAACGCATTTCCTCATGTTCCGGGCCACAAGGGGCAGTATTCGTCGCAACAGTAAGAAGTGCATTGCAGTATCCACTTCAACCTTCTATCAATTCCCATTTCCAACAGTACTTTGTTAAATGAATCAATTTTTTCTCCACCACCTCCCCATACAAACTCACGCTTCACTCGTCAACATTCCCTTGATCGATACAAACACTCCCCCTCCAATAAACAAAATTGAAAGCTCCAGTAGCTCAACACGGCGACATTACTCACCCCTGCCTCAATCCTCTCTCTACCACTCGTTGCTTTAACGCTAATAACATGCTGATCACTACCTTCTCGTTATTGGTCCCTATTGCGTCAATCCTCCTAAAACTACTTCCGACTCACAACGTAAGTTCTTAATTTACTTAGTTAGGTTTCCTATAAAAGGCCTAATACCTTTTTTTAACTCCTCCACTTGTTGAGCCAAATTTGCCTAATACTCTCCCACTTCCATTTAGTTCCTACACAACGACCGCGCTCAATTTCCGATCATCATATATTTCCTCTCACGGCCTCTTATCCTTTTTCCACTCGCACTTATCGATAGAAAAACTTTGTCGCTCTGTTCACGCTTCATAAATAATCTAAAAAAACATCCTCACGTACACTTTTCTCGCGCCATATGTACTCCTCACTCACTTACTACTTTTCTTCACAAGCATTATTCGTGTTTATTGTGGTAAACTGAACTTGGTCCCAAGCCAGCCGCCTCCAAATTTCCACTCGATTCACAACTGTCTATAAATCCTCTCCTTGTTATATGTCTCTCTCACACTCCCGCTCAAATAATTTCCCTCCAAGTTATAAACCGCTCCTCTCACTCGCACTAATCGTCAGATCCAGATTAAAATTTTGCTCTCTCTCGCAAAAAAAGTATGACTCCAATACCGACTGTGTACCCGATACTCGATCATGCGTTGCAATTGATAAAATATGAATATACCTACTTTACTGTTGTTAAGTATAAACTTTGTTAATATTAACTGGTTATTTTCGTGTTTAAGGTGTAATAAGTTCGAGGTTGTACATTTTATTTCCTTAGTTCAGGTTATGTTAGCTTTATTGATGTGAAAACTTTGTTTCGTTAGCATATATTAGTTGGCAAATGATGATTAGGTTAGGTTATGATAAATTTTTGTTAAATGTTACTATGTTATGTAAATACTTTAATCATGTTAGAGCTATGACACCCATATGGTTCGTTCGTTTCTCCTTATAAAATTCCCAACATTCCATCCTATCCCCTTCCCCTTTATACAGGGGGACCAAACAACCCTCCTCCCAATCCTGTTCCTGTGGTACCTAACCACTCCTCCAACATATATTAAATACCTATACAGCCATTCCTCACCCCTCTGCCTCCCATCTGTCACATTTCCATTTCTCACACCAATTGGTTTGGCGCAGTAGACCTGCGGACTTTCCTTTTTTTCCCTTTTATTCACTGGCCCCTAATAATTCACCCTCACCTCTTGTAAATCCTCCCCCTCCCTCCCCCATTCCCTCCCCATCCTCCTTAACCAAAATCCTTCCTCCCCCCTCCCCCCCACACACTTCATTCAATAATCCACTAAAATTACTTCCCCCCTCCACCCTCTTCCTCCACCGTCTCTAAACCTCACTTTTTCCCTCCTCCCTATGCTCTTAACTTTCTTCATGATCTCCCATCCTGGTTCGCCACTCCACAGCATATAATGTAAATCCTCCTTCCATTACCCTTCTTGACGATATCCGTTCTCACTCTCCATTTCTATACACTCACTTCCATATTTTTTCCCCTTACGTTCCTACACTCAATGTTTACTTTTTTTCGCCCTCTCGAGAGAACAATCTTGTAACTTTGAATGACCTCACTTCGGTCCTTGAACTCTTAACGATCAAGTAGTGATATTCTCCCATCGTTTCACACATTTCGCTAGCAACCGCTTCCGATAATAACCTCATTCGTTTTGCTCTCTTCATTTCACCGGTCCTCCGTGCCATTTTATTTATTTTTTTCCGTAAAACGAATGGAGAATGTACTATCTAACCGCCCCTCCCTTTGGCTTCCCACTCTAATGCTACTTTTTCTCAAAATTTTTCCGCAATGGCTGCCCAAATATGTCGCATACCTTTCCCTCGCTTCTCTCATATCCTCTTTTGCTCTCCATAGAGACGATTCCAATTTTTCACCAAGAATAAGATCTATGTCTTGATACCTTTTTCTGACTTGGATGTTTTTGCGCATAAGCTCAGTATCGAATAGCTCCCATCTTGAGGAATACCTCCGGTGAATATTTATTTCAAAGTTCAGCGTGACTCGCTACGCTCATTCGACCATTCACCGCGGAAGGTTTTTCACCTCTAGATATTTCGCTTGCTTACGCGCTTTGTTTGCATTCATTTCCACCCACCAGTCATTCTGATCTTGTTTTACTTATTCACACTCACAGATATTACTCCGCACTGTTCTTAGCCTTCCAAGCTATTTTCAAACGAAATACACATCCGGTCCTCTCATTGGGCTGTTACACAATTCTCACTCTCCTCCACTTCCCCCTCGCCGTACGTGTTCAACCTCCGCGCTCTTCACATGTTCTCACTCTGTTCCCCTCACTTTCTCGTCCTCATCAAGACGCATAAAATTATCCCTTCCAATTACCGCTTCTTTGGCTCTAATCACACTCTGAAAAACCGCAACTTAACCGTCTCTTATACATTAAAGCATATAGAGTTCGACATATTCGAGGACTCTAAATTCCTCATATAGTGCTTTCTCCCCACAGATCGCTTTTTCTAACTCGAATATACTCTATTCAATTAACTGAACATGTCGCTTTCCATAACTCCTTGCCGTATATATTGCGCATTATCTCTAGAAGATCGCGCGCTTACTAACCAAATGTATCACCTCATGTCCATTAGTATCACGTTTCACCTTTTTACTCTCCTAGTAACCTGACACGCAGAATGCATTATGTAATGATGAACTCCTTGAGTGTAATCCCCCCTGCCCGAGAAGTGGATTAGCCCCGACCCGTCGCTTGAAGAGCGTTATCTCATATTTTTTTACCATCTTAGCCCAATTCTAGCTTACTCTTCATATCCTTAATTCACACGAGTGTGAAATTTCTTTCTCATCGCAAAATCACTACAATTAAGATTATCCACATTACCTGCTCAAATTTATGCAGCAATCCTCTGTGGCCACTCCTGATCTCACTCGTTGAACTCCCCGCGGTTTTTATCCCCATTCGTCTCATCCTCTTAATCACCAAAGTTGTTGTTATTTTATGTTTTTATATCATTATTATTGAAATTTGCCTTTCTCCTCTATATCTTAAAATTATATGTGCTATTTTATTTTTTATATATTTTTGAACGAGAAACCCTGGGTTTTGAATCTCTTAACGTGTTGTCCCTTTTGGTATTTTGGAGATCAAACTGGTAATACTTTTGGTTTAATTGTTCGCCATAGTTGATTATCGCGTTTGCTCCTTCTCTTCTTCCCTACCTCCGTCCACAGCAATGGGCTGCCTTGCTATTGTGATAATATTGTCTTCCCTCAGTACTCCTGTCTCCGTATCCACAGTCTCTAACTTTCCACCGTAGGGATAACATCTCTCTCGCACATGTGGAGCATTTTCAAAATCGCTTCACTTCCCAATACTGATCAGAACTCACGAAAAATGATTGCTTATAGATTCTAAAATATCAATTTGTTACCCCAAAACTTTCGCCGCGCTCGCGCGACAATAAAGCAATCGGGTGGGATGGTTTGATTAAACCTATTTACTTTTATTGTATGTGAGGATGTAAATTTTTTGGCGTGTGGAAAAGCATATAAAAAGAATAAAAAACTTTATGCCTCAACATTCCAACTCACTTCCAGCAGAAAATCAGTTTTCTCTCACTTATGCACTTACACTATTAACACTACAGACTCATCCGATTCTATATCTTTTTTTTTAAAAATAGGTTGCATATTTAAGAAGACTAGACACTAATAAAAACTAAATTCCATTTTTTCCAAGTTCATATTTAATATTTTTCTTGTAATCCTCACCAAAAACAAAATGATTTTTTTCACGCTCTGATGTTTTTACTCAGATACATATATTTTCTTAAAGAAACAAAACCCAAAAGAGTTTTTAAAAGTTCAAGATCTTTTGAAGGAGAATTCTTGAACAACAAATAAACTAGAACTACAACTCAACTAACTCTTGCACCTATCTGAATTTATTAAATCATCTGAACCCTTAACCTCAGTCCTTTTGATAATTAGAATATTTCCCACCCCCTCCCATAACGCAAGAGCATCCTACTGCTACTCTAGACCTTCAGTCTATTCTCAACACTGTTGCGTCCTGTCATGTATTGTAATTCAGCCCCCCTTGGTATTTTCCCCCAATACTAGTTCACGTCTCACCTCTTCCTCAGCTCTTATTCCCGCTTGTTCAAAAACTTATGGAATAGTTTCAGCGGGTTTTTATACTTAGCCGCGTACGCCCTCAAATAGCAATAAACATACAACCTTTTTTCTCATTCAAACATTTTGGAGCTCAATATTAGCCGAAGTGAATGATGTTAAGATCTACCAGCAACAGTTATATATTTACCGACTCCACCTCAACATATCCCATACATATCAACACTCTAATTAACCTAGCTCCTCCCTATGTTTCCCCTCTTTTTCGTTACTGATGGCACTCAGCTCAAGGCTGTTACGCTTTATGGAAACCCCCCGCCCTAGTTACCTCCCAATACCCCAAGAAGCCACACCTCCCCGCCTTCCCCAAAATTTACCACAAACAAAAATAACAACAAAAAAATTTTTATAAAAATGAATAATATTAAAAACAAAAATTTTAAAATAAATCCTCTTTTAATTTATAATTATTCCTACCCCCTCCCCCCTTCCCCCCCCACCCCCCCCCCCCCCCCCCCCCTTTTTTTCTTCTTAAAAGCTTACACCCGCTAAA
>JABUQX010027022.1:20000-22500 GCA_015478945.1 Trachelipus rathkii
GGGGCGAAAAAGACCCTTATAAAACTGGAGTATCTGGGCAGAAGAAAAATTTTCACGCAAACTGAACAGAATTCCCAGCTTCTTTGAGGCCATTTTAGTAACCGATGCGATATAATGTCTCCAAAACAATTCACTATTTATCTTTTGTCCAAGAATGTTTATGTTGCTTACAGGTGAGATATTAGAGCTGTCGACAGGGATAGGAAAGTTGGGAGGTGATTTAGAGCTGGAGATATGAAGAAGGTGAGATGATATTGTTCTTCTTAAAAGACTTGATAATAAGCCCCTTTTGGCTCTATTCATGAAGCGGAAATTTGAAATGCTTCTTGATTGGTGTAAATTTAACAAGCTCTCTTAATGCTGCAAAAACAAAGTCTATGCTTTTTACACCTTTGCCACATAGAACATTAGATCTGAAAGTGAATGGAGAGTGTTTTGAGAAGATTCGTTTTTTAAATATCTTAGAGTTTCAATTGATGAGAATCTGAAATTGATGACCATGTCGATTATGTAATTTCTAATTCCTCACGACTTCTTGAAATCATTTTTTGCATAGGTAAGCTTTTGTCACAGAAAAACTGCTTAAACAATTTATTAGAGTATTGCTTATCTAGCTTATTCTATGCTGTGGCGTCTTGGGGGAGGATACTTGTTTTTTTTATTGAAAAGAGACCAATTACAGATTATTCAGAATAATATAATTAGAGATATTTTTGCTCAGTATGTTGATGTTGTTCATACTTCTGATATTTATAGGAATGTTGGTATACACCAAGTAAGTGACGTTTGTAAGCTAAGACTGGTTGAAACTGTATATAAAATAATAATTAACTATCATTTTCCTGAAATACTCCCGTTGCTTTAGGTGCATGATGCCACCTACGAATTGGACTCTTCTACTAATTTTGTACTGCCATTTCCAAGAGTTGACAATATTAAACTGAATTTTTATTTTCTTGTATTTGTGTTTGGTTTGGAATTCTCTACCTGATGAAATAAAGTTGTCTCCTTCTCCATCCACTTATAGAAGAAATTCTTAATAGTTACTTTATACAAGAATTAATGTTTAAGGCTGCTTGAGTGCGCGATTTTTGTCGGCCAGAAGGTCTATCTGATTTTCAATGGGCTTTCTCAAAGTTATAGTAAATTATTTAGATTTTTAGATTTTTCTTCTATTGTGAGTAAAGTTATTATATATTTTATGTGTGTTTATATTTTTGTATTTTTTTTTAATTCTCTCTCTCTCTCTCTCTCTCTCTCTCTCTCTCCTCTCTCTCTCTCTCTCTCTCTTCTCTATATATATGATATTATATATATTATATAATATATATATATATAGATACTATATAATATATTATATATATTATATATATTAATATAATATATATATATTATATAAATATATATATATATATATATATAATATACTACTATATATATATATATATATAGTATATATTATATACTATATATATATATATAGAATTATATATATATATATTATTATATATATATATATATATATATATATATATTATATATATATTATATATATAATTATATATATTATATATATTATATATATTTATAATATATTATTATATTTATATATTATATATTATATATATATATATATATATTATATTTATATATTATATATTAGATTATATATATATATATATACTACTTATTATATTATATATATATAAATTAATATGTATATATATATACTCCTATTTGTATATATATTATATTCTATAGATATGATATTATATATATATATCATATATTATATATATATATATATATATATATATATATTATATTATATATATTATAAATATATTATACTATATATATATATATATTATATATATATATATTAATATATATATATATATAATATATTATAGGTATATATAAATATATATTAAATATATATATATAATATATACTATATTATATATTTATATTATTATATAGTTGCTATTATATATGAAGTACGTGTTATGTATAGCATATTATCTTAGATAGGCATCTTAGATATCATATATATATATAAATATATTACTATATATATATATATATAGAAAAATAGATTAATATATATATACTATATATACAATATCATATATATATATATTATATAATATATATATATATATAATTATACTAATATATCTATATTTATAATAATATATATATATATTATACTAGGGTTTGGGATTAAAAAAAAACATGTTCGTTTTTTTTTTAAAAAAAGTTAGGTTTAAAAAAAAAACAAAAAAAAAAAAAAAAAAAGGCCAAATTTTTTTTTTTTTTTTTAAATTATTTTTTTTTTATATTTATTAAGTTTTTTTAGCGTTTTTGGCAGTAATAAGTACAAAACATATGTTAAGACGTGTCTTCGTAAATAAATTCAAGTTAACAAATTAGTAAATTTTTATTAGTGCCCTCTAGGGTGCTTATAAACTTAATTTAGACTTTCTTCAATATTATT
>JABUQX010027022.1:25000-50089 GCA_015478945.1 Trachelipus rathkii
ATTAATATATACATACTAATAAATATATATATATATATATATTATATATTATATATAATATATAATATATATACTATTATATATATATAATATATATATAATAATATAGTATAAAATTATATTATTATCATTATATACTATATATATATATATAATATATACTATATCGATCATATATATATATTTTATATATATATAGATATATATATATATATATATATATATATATATTATATTCTTTGTCTACATTTTCTTCCCCAAGACTATGGTAAGCGTGCACGACAAGCATCGGAAAGAAAGCAGTAGAAGAATGCATGACACAAGTCGAAAGAAAGCCCAGCCTTACCCCCCTCTGTACCATTAATTAGTAAGGACTTTCGTCACAATCAGAAATCCACCAGATATGCTTCACTGAGACTGCACGACCATTCTATGGTAAGTCGTGCAGTGTAAGGGTTCATCCTTACTCAGGGTGGGCCACAACCATACTCCCTCACAAAAACCCGCCATGTCTCTCCTATCGCTATGCACCTTTATTCTTCATCTCTGACAAAACTACATTTCGTTCCTTCGTGACATTCATTTTACTGGACTCAATCTCTACTCTTTCTTTTGATACCCCTGCCAGTGTCAGTGTGTCTTTCCAACACACTCGCCTCACTTACATCAGTCTTTCAACCGACTATCTCATTTCATTCCGTTCACCATGACCAATCAATCTCAAATACTTTTCATTTTTTCTTCTCGTTTACCCCTTCTTCACACCACACCACACAACTCCTAATTCGTTCATTCCTCATATTATAATCATTCTTCTCACAACCTAACACGGCCCTAAGATTGTAAATCTGAACCCACATTGAACTTTAGATTCATAATACAATCAGTAAGACTTGAACCAATATAATAAAATATGTAAAGGTAAACAACATACCGTACATGTAAGACCGCGCCGCATGAAGTCCTTAGTCCCCTTTACATTCACCAACGATTTAATAGCAACAGCCACCTTCCTGCCCATTCACAACTTTCCTACTACACTCTGCATCATGTTCCCTTCTCATCCATATATCCTAGTTATTTAAACTCAGACACTGTTCCAGCTGCTCACCATCTCAACATACATTACACACTGAGGACAGTATTCTCTCACAACCATACCTTACTCTTATCCTTAGTTTACTTTCAAACCCCCTCCTCTTACACACCCTGCCAGATCTTCTCTACCAACCCTCTCAAACTCTTTCAGATTCGTCTACACACAACAGATATCCAATTATAATAAGGTAGGGGGTTACCTCCACTTATCGTCTCATTCTCCATTTCTACACCATATTCTGTTCACGTGCCCCACTTTCATATCTTCATAAGTCATTCCATATTACAAATTGAATAACCAAGGAAGAGCATAGCGATAACCCTCCGCATCACTCCCATCATTAATACTAACCAATGCACTTTTGACACCATTTAGTTCTACAACACGCCTCACCCCCATCATATAATACTATACTTTCGATTCCATTCAGAAGCCTACCCATCAACACATATATCACTAACACCGCCATAGAGCTTCCCTATTAACCCGATCATACCCCTGTTGCAAATTCTATACCTGAAATACATTTATTCTTCTTCTTCCTCATTCTCTAAATAGTTTGCTAATGTAAAAATTTGATCAACAGATCCTCTACCACTCCTAAATACACCTTGATCTTCAGTCTCCGGCGTACGTCTTTCTACCAAAATAACTGCATATATTCCTACAACACGTCAGATTAATAAAACCCCTATAAATTCCTACAAGTTCCTTGATCTCCCTTACCCTAGTATATAAGGGTTACTATTACTGCTCTCCCCTCCAATCCCTCCATAAACGCTTTACTACACAACTTCAAGATCCAATCAATCACCATCTTGCTTCCGTTTTTGATCATTTCCCAAGTAATTTCATCTATACCGGCAGATTTACATTTCTTAATCGTTCTCACTTACCCACTCTGAGACTGCCAAAATAACCTCATCCCCAACATACCTATTCCTTCTTGCACCATCAAACAACCCACACACAGTCACTATCACTCTCATTACTGCCAATATTATACAAATTTTCGAAGTTTTTCTTTCAACACTCCTCTCACATCCATTTCATCAATACTAAAAACACCATCCCTATTCATTAATTCTAAGCAGTTTTTTATTATATTCTTAACACTTTCGCTTCTCTCCAGAAGAGCTTCCTATTCCCTGCTATGTCCCAATTCTTCCTCCTTTCCACAACTGTTCATTTACCTTCTTGTTTTCTCCTACGTATGCATCTTTTAGCATTATTTTTTTCCTCCTTATATAATTTCAAGTATCTTTCTTTTGAAACTCTATCATTTGGCCTTTAGTACATTCAACACGCTTCTTTTTTCTTTTAACGACTTTCACCTTCTTATTCCACCACTCACTATTAAGATTCTTACTTCTTAAGAACACCCACATACCTCTTTTGCACTGCTAACAATTGGCTTTCTTCATTTGTTTCCAGATTTATTCAGTCACTTGTTCACATTCAAGTGATTTACTTGCGAGTGTTCTTAAAATACTTATCTTATTACCTTGTTCATAAAGTTCTCAGCTTTATACTCTTTTTCCCTTCGTATCACCCTTCCTTTCATCCGAGTCCCACTACTTAATTTTAATAAACAACCATAATGACGATAATCCCACTTCCTAAACCCTCACTGATTAACATTCAACACATACTTCAAAATCTCTTTCTTTACCACCACCACAAAATCAATCATACTTTTTACATCGATACCATTCTCTAACTAGCACCAATTCTATTATTTAGTTATGGTCTCTTAATGTTTAAGAAAGTACTTACATGCACACAACCTCTCTCCTCACAGAATCAAGCACCTTCCTACCATCTCTCATTTTCTCACGACCCGAAAAAACCCCCTTGTTATGCCAATCCCTTTTTTTGGATTCACCACAACCACCTCATATATAATAATATTATATATTTATTACTATATAATAATATATATAATATATATTATATATATATATATATATATATATATTTTTATATTACATTTAATAGTATATATATATATACTTTATACTATTATAAGATAATATATATATAACTATACTATATATTATATATATATATAATATATATATATATAGTATATATATATACTATTATATATTATCCTGATATATATTATATATATAGTATAAGTATATATATTTACATATATATTTATATATATATTATCTATATATACTATATATATATATATGTATATATTAAATATATTAATTATATATATAATAATTTATTTATACTATTAAGTATTGATTAAGATATTTCTTTAGTGATTTAGGGTATATAAAACGTTACAATTTTAGTAAAAATTTAGAACCTTCAATACAAATAGAATCAATAGATATGTACATCAGTATAGATGTGAGTATGAAGGCGAGAGTTTTGGTAGATTGGTTTGATTTATGTGATTTACTAGCTCTCTTTAATGTGTGGTGTATCTGTAAAATACGTTTTACAATTTTGTTAGTAATAGGAACAATTTTGACACTTGAATCAGACGGTAGAATCTAAGTATCAGCTAGTACTATGGTCGGTAGGTGAGTATAGTAAACGATAGTGTCTTAGCAGTTTTTTTGCAATTTACTTGTGACTTTATTGGTATGATAAACAGTAGAAAATTTTGAGTTAAAAAATATGACGTTTATTCTATTAATAGAAATTCCAAATCAGATTCTCACGATAAAAAGTACTCAGGATATGTGATGGGTTTTTGAAAGGCAGCTTTTGATTTCGAGTTGTTAGTTACTCCATATATAGGCTTAAAAAAAAAACATAGAAAAACTATTAGTAAATATTACTGAATAATTGACCTTAAAATACCACTCAGCAGTGCAATATAGTATTCAATTTTTCACATAGAATACCCCAAATAGATCTCAATAGATATCTCCACTTGTAGTGTGAAGTATAGAGGGTGTTGACAGTGAATAACGATATTTATGGTTGGGTTTGATTTACTGATTTACTGCTTTAGGGACTATGTAAAAAATCGTAAATTTGTGTATAGTTATAACAATAAAAAGTATAAAAAAAAAAATTTTATTTATTAATTTTCTTTATTTATTTTAATATTTTATTTTTTTTTTTACATTTTTAATTTTTTTTTTAAATTTTTAACTTTTATCTATTTTTTATGTAAATGCTGTAGTTTATTATTTTTTTTTCTTGATAGTGCTCAAAATCGTTATTTTCTAAATCTTAAACAGTTATTCCAATTAACTAATATTAAAGCCACACTGCGTATTGTTGTTTTATATAACGTAAATGTTATATTAAACTTGGCACTACTGACTCTCAGTAGCAGCTCCAGCACCTCGTGTTGCCGGAAGCCAACTCACTCTATTATATTAGATTTCCAGTATACTAACCTTCTTGTCTAGAAACTTCAACTTCTGAATTCCTCTTCACTCGAATTCAGTGCCTTCTACTCATCTCAATATTATATATGTTTTGAATGAGGGGCGGTAGGGTCCCCCTTCGGGGTAAACCTCCTATAGGATACGTAACATATAGTCTACTTATAATATTAGTATCGTGTCCATTGTACTTGGATACCTCCTCCATCTAATACCACCACTCCAAATTTTTTCACGGAATAACGTAACTCTAACCCTTTAGGTAGAATATGTCGGTGAACCCTGAGGTGCTGACGGTGGCGGTGCGGATCTCGGTTGCTCAGTGCGGCTATGCAGGCGGACTCGGATGTTAAAACGCGAAGCATAGGCGCTCATTAAAATAAGGTCTTAAAAAATATAAAACAACTCAGAAGTGATCCCTTCGGGGATCACTTCTTCTACGTATCTATTTAATATAACTAAAATAAATAATATATTGTAGCTTATGTGTATATGTGTATGTGCCAGCTAAGACTCAGCGTTACTCGCGCGGCTGACGTAATCTCGTCATGCTCGAACGTCAGATTACGTCATTCACTACGACTCTGAACTCCTAAGACTATTAGCTAATTTCTCTCTGTCTCAGCTCAGAAGTATTCCAGCCACAATGAGACGTAAGTACGCTCATAGATAATATCAGGCGTGTCCACCCTTCGGGTGGAGGTGACACCCCCTCTCTATATTTTACATTACTACTAAGACTTGAAAATTTACATGCCGTGGACTTCTTAGAGATTAATTATCCAAATTAATATTCATTATATATTCCAGTTTCAGATACCTATTTATAACTCTATTCTCCTTTCATATCGAAAAAGGGCTGATGGGAAGCTCAATTATACTAGCGTACATCTAACTTATAATATAAACATATTTATATTAAAATAGAAATAATAAAAATTATTAAAATACTATACAAATAAAAATATATTAATAGAAGAATAATATAAAATAAAAATAAATAAAGAATAACGAAGGAAACTCTTAATATAACAGTTCTCATCTCGAATCCAATTGAAATTAAAGAAAACTTGCTCAAAATAAGCAATAACTCTCAAGTAATCTAATGTGTGAAATTTTGATTGTTAATAACAATTTAATATAAATATATATATTTATTCATATATATTAATATTATATATATATATATTATATAATATATATATTAATAGTATACTATATATATATACTATATATAATGATACTATTATAATATTATATATATATATATATACTATATACTATATATGATATATATTATATAATATAGAGAGAGAGAGATGAGATAATGAGCTAGAGAGATGTGAAGTAACGAGAGAGTAAGCCCTCGAGTTAGTGTAAAATATAAGTTTTACTGAGTCTCCGCTCGCATATGATATATATTATATATTATATAATATAGTTATATACTATTTCATAATATATATATTATATATATATTATTATATTATATATATATTATATAATTATATATATATATTAATATATATAGTAGATATATTATATATTATATATATATATATATATACTATTTATATTAAATTATACATTAAATTATATATATATATAATATATCTATATATATTATATTATATATTAATATATTATATAATGTATAATATATATATATAATTAATATTATTATATATAATATTATTAGTGATATATAGTGTTCGTGATGTGTCAAATTATTTGACATCGCGGGAGTTGCGGTAAAATGTGTCTAGAGTGGCTCGTGGATGTTGAGAATTTATCTAAACATCGCGTGGCATGCGTGTGGATAGCGTGATGTGAATTAGCTGAAGAATGACAGGCTTATTTTTTTGCTATCACTCGACGCTGAATGCGTGTGGTATGCTCGTGATGTCAGTCACTAAGTTTAATATAATAAATATTCAAATAAAAAATAAGAATTAGATTTCTTTTTTTACCAAAAAACAAAAGTTTTTTTTTTACTATAAACATATTAATTAATACTTTATTATTAATATATATTAGTATTTAATAGTTATAATCATACTATAGGTATTGAATACATGTTGATCACTATATATACTCATAATACTATTACTATTATTTTTATGATGTGATACGTAGTGCAGTGGGTTATTATACTATTCTATACATGGAGATTATAACTTAATTTGACGGCTCATATATCATATACTTTACTCAGTATATAAATATATATTATATTATAATATATATTTATAATATTAATATTAATATTAATTATAATATAAATATAATATATATATATTATTATATATATATATATATAATATATATATTATTAATATAATATTATATATTTTAAATATATATCATATAATATATATATATATATATTATATAATAATATATATATATCTATTTATTATATATTAATATTTAATATATATATAATAGGTACTCGAGTTTTTGGCTTTTTCATCACATATACATAAATGAAGTTGTGTAACATTTAACAGGATGCAGGTGAAAGAAGATATACAAAATAGTTATTGATTCAGAAATAAAATTTTATATTTGGATCAAAATAAAAAAATTAGGAACAACCAAAAAAAATAATATTATTATGATTAAAATTATTTATACTATTTATATATTTAATTAATAAAATCAAATTTTATTATTGAGTGTTATAATTTAATGATACAATTTATAAAAAATAAGTGGGATTTCTTAACTATATTACAATATAGTGTGAAGAAAATAGTAAATGAGGGAATAAATAGATGATAATAAAATAAATTTGTTTAAACTTGAAAACAATAATGTGAATAAGAACATATTTATTTTGTGATAATATATTTATAAATTTTAAAAAAAAAATTAAGCATTTTATAGGTATTAGTCATAATAAAGCTATAATTAAAACACAAATATTTTGTTTTTGAATGTAATAGTTATATTTAAAATTCGAAATATTTTGTATGGTATGTAAAATATAAATATAAATTATTATAATATATCATGATATAGTCATATTTTATATAGAATACAGATTATTTTATTATAAAATAAGTACATGTAACTAAAATAGTATATACCAAAAGTTACTCATTACTTAAATAGTAACTTGTATTTACCATATAGTTTATCGTATATAATAACTATTAAAGTAACCCATATATATTAATACTTCTAATGAATATTTTGTTATGTTTACAATATACTGAGTACTATTATAGTAGATATACTAAATAGTATTATACTAAATTCATAATATATATATAGAGAAGTATTCCTAATTATCTTAAAAGAAAAGTGTGTTGAAAAATAGTTAATATTTTTTGTACTGTTGTTAATCATGTTTTAATACCTCATTGCATATGTATGTTTGTATGTATATTTATATGTAAATAATATATATATATATATTATATATATATATATATTATATATATAATACTATTATAATTATATGTCTGATTATATAGTTACTAGTAGTATTACTAATGTGTTATTATATATTAAAGCAATTATTTATATAGAAATTAAAATATATAACATAAAATAGTTATAACTTTGATTCAATTAGATATTACTTAACATGTTAAATATTACAATATTAAATTATAATAAGTATATAAATATTATATATTATTATATTTGTATATTATATATATATATATATAATATACAATACTATTTATTTAAATTGTAATTTTATATAGATAAAATATTAACATAAAATATTAACTTTGATTCAATTAGATATTACTTAACATAGTTATATATATTAATATATAATTATTTTATATACATATTAATTATAAATATATATAATTAATATATTATATATTATTATAATTTATATATATATACTTTAGTAATTATATTAATTATATTATAATATAATAATATAGATAATATTTAATATATTATTAAATATATTAATATATAAATATATATCATTAAATAAATAAATATATATATAATTTTATATATATATATTTTAATATATTAATTATAATATATATAATATATTATATTAAAATATTAATAATTAAATTTTGGTTGCTAAAAACATATTATTTGTTTATACATGTAAATTCTGTCAATTACTTGAATTATACTATAAGACTGAACTTATATTCTATATCATTATAATTACATATACAATATCTAAAAAATTACTTTAAAATTTTATTATATCACTCACGTATACTAAAATATAGTATAAAACTTGTAGTCCTTAGGTTTCTCTTGCTTCTTCGTCTGCGTTTCAATACTAACATGTATAAATTACATAACAACCCAAAATATAAATATACTATTATATATATATAATAGTGTAGAGGATATATATAAAATAGTTACATATATATAAGACATAATCTAAGTGAGTATATTATATATAATGATATAATATAAGAAACTTATTTTAATTAACAGATATACTCACTACACTATATATATATAATTATTATTAATACTAATATTTAATAGATTATGGCCCTCTAGTATTTATATATATACCTCAATGTATAGTATACAATAATATCTACCTCATCATATAGTATTCTTGTACTTTATTACTATTCATGGTGATATATAATCACCTATATATACGTAATATATATATAATAGTCACGATTTAATATGATATACTATACCTCCCACTATGAATATATACCTTACTATAGGTACAAATAATATAGTAGTATAGTAGTAGTTATTATTATTATATAATATACCTTTGAGTACCGTAATTTATGGGTATATACTATAAATAACTATATTATTATTATACTTATTATAATCACTATATATAAACCCATTACTATTTACTACTATTATATATATAAATATTATCACTCTATTATTTTACTTTATTTATGCGACTTATGCTATACTAACCTACTTTATAACCTGACAGCTTTTCATATGCTTACTATATATTATTATATATATATCAAGTGTATTATCCTTTATATTAGTACTGTTATATAATTTACTAATCATAATTATTATTATTCTTGATATCTCCCTGACTATATATATATAAAGTTAATATATCATAAAAATGAATGCACATTTACCTTTTATATATAATAATTTAAGTTAAATTACTAATTCAGGTAATTATATTATCAAATCATGATAATCTATCTTAGTCACTAATATATCTACATATCTGTACTATATAATGATTCACTTATATGATATAAATAGTATTATATTATATCAATTCTCTATCTTCACAATATAATATATATATTTATATAGTACTAATATATATCTAATTAATTTACTTATATTTCTTTAATATATATAATATACTTATATATTAACTATATATATACTTTATATTATATACATATATACTACTTAATCATATTATTAAATCTATTTAATATACTATATAAGAATAATTTATGAAAAAGTGACGGTATGAGTGATATATATAGTATAGATAAGCTGTTGGTGAATGATAGATAGAATTGTTTATAGATGATTTAGTTAGATATAGTGTGATATGAGGAATTGTATTGTATAGTGTGCATGAGCGATAAGGACACTGTGATGAAAATAATCATAATATAAAGTTATAGTTACTATAATATATATATAACTTGTTATAATAAATATTGTATAATTTTAGATCTATTATAACTCTATTTTACAAGGCATATTATATAGTCCTAATTTAATAATACTATAATATATATAATATATTTATATATTATTAATACTATATATACATAATTAACTATCATACATTGTTAATAGATCTATATAGCGCTCATTCTGAATAATATTTATAGTCTATTTATTATATAGTACTAATTATCCCTCAAATATGAAAATTTATAACTGTCCGTATACATACTTAGTTGCTCACAATATTCTACTTATACCATATTATATTATTCATCAATCGTATCATCATTTTATTAATAATCTATTATTCATATATAATATTAATAGTTTATATATAATTCGTAACTTATTTTATCATGATCACTAGTTAACCATCATTATTAATAATCTATCACTGGGGTGATCTGTTTATACGATACTATACCTTTAATTATTTATATATTACCTTTTATTCATTATCTACTAATAACTTAGTATTTTACCTATTATTAATCATAACTAAACTTACTATAACTCATCATCATCATCTATCATCTTTAATCAGTCTACTCCTTCCCACTCACTACCTCATCTCTTTGTTACCTCAAGAGCAGAAGTAAAACACACCATGTAAACTCCCACGAACACAGCAATGTTAGTGAATCGCAATATGCTACCACAAGTCAAAAGAAAGTCAGCCTTTAAATCCATCCTATGGTTTAGTGATGAACCTATTTAGTGGGTACACTCTCGCCGTCACAACAGATATACCACTCCCTCCAGCGGTTACATGTGCTAACACTCTACGATGCCTCCTCATCTATTGCCATCCTCGTCCACAATTCGTGGTGGGGTTCTTCTTCTCCTTTACCTCATCATAGCAGATCGGGCCTATGTCGCAGAGACGCCAGACAAGCCATTACACCCACACAATACAAACCCTTGTGCCATTTTCTATTCTCCTCTTATTGCACTTTTTCTCGCCCTGCCAATTCATTACATCATTTTCAAATATCCCACGATCAGGTTAATTTTCTACGACTCATCTCATCTATTTATTTTGCTTTCTCTCGGTGCATCCCAGCGCATGTGTCTCGTATCTTTCGCCAATGCACCATTCACACTACTTTTATTGCTCTCCACGATTTATCCGAAGACCGATCTTTTACATCCATACACCCATATCACTAAACCTCTGTCGGATACGATTCTCTGATTCACTCCTCATTCCTACGCCTGTTGCAACTCCATAACCCTAATTTTACAATTTACTTTTTTTCTCCTTCCTCTCATTCATCACTATTGGCACCTTTTGTTTTTCAATTTGTCCGATTTTGATTCCAAAATACTCTTCCCCTTCTACCCCCGCCCATTCGTTCTTCCCCCAATTATACTGTTCTCTCAACCTCGTATTCGACCACCACCTTTCCCTCTCTCGACCAAAATCATCACATATATCCATTCCTTTCCAAACCCTCATCATTATCCACTATGATAAATTCCAAACACCATCTTAAATTTTACCATTCATATTTTAGTTCGCCTCCAATTTAGTTCTCCGCTTTTTGTTTACTTCTATTTCACCTATACCTCCTTAATACGTTCATATTCCTCATTTTTAATCAGAATTTCCGATTCTTCAACTATCGACTCTCCTCCACGCCCATATAGATGTCCTCCGCCACGAGAACACATCCTGTACTTTATATATCCCATTAAGGTTTTGTTATATATCCAAAATCCAATGAATCACCATCTCGCCCTATATTTAATCTTAATATCCTCTATTATTCAACTAGACACATAGTTACTATACTTTAACTATGAACATTATAATACACAGGTATACAACTTTACCATCACGCAATGACACTAGTCGCACTCAAACTAACTATAGTCTCTTTTAATCCCCAAGTGAGATTAATTGCTTCAAGTCCGCCCCCCCCCCACCTAGCGCGAGCCCCTTGCACTTCGGCATATTCGTTTCCCCTTTTTGTCCAATTATTAATATATATCTCTAATTATATTAACTCGTCATATTGTTATCAGTCTAGCTACCATCTAGTAATATATTCAACGGGATAATACCTACAACTCGTAATAATATAACTTAATCTTATCTTAGTGGAGTTCACCTCTATCCATCTCCTTTATACTACCTTCTACTTACTCATCTTATCTCATATCTTCAATTCTCCTTTCAATACCAATTTATAATGGGGCATAATATGCTATATATATATATATGATAATATATAATATATATAATTATTACTGTATATATTTATGATGAATATAGAGTTGATTGTAAAGATGATGTTGAGGAAATAGATAGAATAAAAATCTGACTAGAGAGGGTAAGAAAGGATGGATTTTGAGGTAGACGTACGATAAGAGTAGGTTATGGGATTACGAGTGACGCGACGTCTCGGTGTGAGTTTGCTGATGGGAGCGGCGAACAAGTGCTGAGTGTTTAAATATTTGGATATATCTATGTTGCGACAAAAAGGTGAAACGAATTATGCCGGGTCGTAGGTAAGTTGTGATTGCAGGAGTGGTGAAGCATTATCCTTGTGGATGTTAAAGAAAGTGTGAGATGCGCAGTGTCTTGGCGTGGATGGTAGTTGTTACCTGTGGTTAATGTATAGCAGAGTAAGACTATGGTCTGTAATAAGGGGGGTATAGATAGATCTAAAGTACAATGTGTTCATGGACATCTTTAGGGGCGTGCTTAGGTGTGTGGAGATTATAAGAATGAGGATGAACGTATTACAGAATTGTATAGTGTTCAAAAAGGGATAAATGAGAGAATATGAAGGTAAATTAAGATGGTTTGGTCATGTGGAAGATGGATGAAAATCGGTTGGTTAGATGGATGTATAGTGCGTGGAGTGTGTTGGGATCGACGGTGGGAGACCGTCAAGAAGTGATTGTAGTCTAGAAAAGAATGTTGGAGAGGTGAATCGTGGAGTCTGCAGGGGCGAGGAAAAGTGATATAGGAGTAAAGGGAGGGTTTGTGTGAGCGGTGTATGGTTGTGGCCCACCTGGGCCAAGGAGTGAACCCCATTGGCCGAAGATTGCCATAGTGAGGGTCCGTCCGCCGGTCTAGTGAACAGTGGTGGTTCTTCCATGTGCACCAGGAAGGTTCAACGTAATAGGTTATAAAGGGAGTAAGGTGGACTTTCAATTGAGATTGTGTTAATATTTTTATATACATTTTGTTAGGCAATTTAAGTATCCTGCTTGGGAATAGGTGGTTGATGATTGATGGATGTGATGATTGGTGATTTATTAATATTATATTAATATATTATATATAATATAATATTTATATATTATATATATATATTATATATATATATATTATATTATTTTATATATATATATATGTTATAATATATTATTATATATTTTATATATTTATATATTATAATGATTAACTATATATAATAAAATATTCGACTATTTTACTATATTATATTATATATATATATATAATTTAAATATTATATCATATATATTAATATAATATATATAATATAGTATATATATACTAATAAATATATTATATTATATTAAAATATATATAATATATTATTAATTTAATATTATATATTATACTAGTGTACTATATATAGGCCCTATGTTATGTTTTAGTGACTCCGACTCTCTCAGTTGATATTTTTTTTTCTTTATTAAACAATTTGCTAGTATATGTATACAACAATAGAATTTTCTAAGTTTGAGTTGACGGTAATATTGATTCAAAAAGTTAGATATATTTAAAATTTTTATAAAAAATCAAATAACATTTTATATAAAAATAAAAAATTCAAAAAATTAATAAATTATCTCGAAAAGTACTGATACTCCATACAGAAAAATAGATTTTGAAAAATTTAGGGATAATATATAAGTTGCCTAATATATAATTTTTTAATTACATAAATGTAATAAAAATAAATAAAAAAATAAATTAAATCATATAAGATGAAATATCTCTCGAAAAGTGTATGACACCTTTAGAAAATAACCATAATTACAATTGGATTATCTCAGCATTATAAAAGCTTTTATATACAATAAAAATGTGTTAAATACAAAAAATAAAAAAACTCAGGAAATGCAAAAAAATGAGTGGGGGGTTCGAGCCGTACGGGGGACTCAGAGTGGGTGGACGTTTTTCATTACTCCGTTAGGGAAGTGGGGCGGAGAAACCCTCCTCTCCTCTCTCGCGACACCAAATACCAAATACATTTTATAATAATAAATAGAAATAATAATATAATTAAACTTTGTATTAATATATATAGTGATAATATTAATAATATGGCTATATAAAAATATCATATATAAAAATATATATATATTTGTATATATATATATATATAATTTGATATAAAGTATAAAGAATACATATATATAATATATATATATAAAATGACCGGTTATGTTTTTACGACTCGTCAGTTGTTTGATTTTTTTTATATATTTCGTATGTATATTGATCCTAACAGGTCATTGTGACCAAAAGAGAGATGGCGGTCCGTGATTACAAAAATAATTATATGGGGAAACAGTTTACGTTGTGTTACGACTCACGTTCAGTTTTATTTTTTTTTTTTTTACTAAAGGAAAGATACCCAAAGTGGTGTATAAAACTCCGTCAAAGAGTTGGCAGAGAGTCGTGAGGGTATCTCAGCTCGAGACCGTTTATCACGAGGTTTCGGTCAGGGAGATGACCAGAGTAGGATAGGTGAACTCATATTGTCCTCTCTCAAGCATCCTGAGGTAAGGTCTAGCTCCCGAGTGAAACCGCTTCACGTTCCTCATTTAACTTAGTATTTGAGTGGAGGTACCCTCGATACGCTCCAGTAACTTGGGGGTGATAACTTGAAACCCAACCTGAATTATGGTTCTTCGCCTACCTTCCCCTTACGGGAGTTATGGATAAATAACGTCCCCCTATCTTGGGCCTCCCGTACTCGTGGCTCGATAGCTGCACTCACTCCTTTATTTATTTTTTTTATTATTTTTATTATTATTTTTACATATTTGTTGTATATTAAGCTTTATACTGCTGATTCCATAAGATGTAATATTGGTTTTTTTCTCTGTAAAGTTGAATAAGCTGTTAACGTAGATAATCCTACATAATTAATGCGATTATTATGATTTTATTTAATCAATTATTTATTTTGTTAATATTAAAGCTTTATATTATACGCTGATTCCATCCAAATAAATATGTAATTGGTTTTTCTGTAAGTTTCGTTCTTTTCGAGATAATAATTTACAATTTGTTTAATTACATATTTTTATATATATTCCGATATAATTTATTTAATTTTTAAATTAAATTATATTTAAATTATTTCGAACTCTGTTATTAAATCATCGTGTCTCCGTCACCTCACCTGAAATTCTATTGTTAGTTATATCAATTAATTAAGCAAAATCGTTAAAAAAAACTCAAAAAAAAATAATCAGTTGGGTACCACTATCTTAAAACTAATAACAGTATAGGCTTATATATATATATATAATATATATAATATATATATATATAATATATATATATATATTATATAATTAATTATATATTTATATATATATTATAATATATTAATTTATATATATATATCAATTATTTAATATATATTATATTAAATATTATATCTTAATTATATTATATATATATTAATACTATTATATAATATTATTAATTTAATAATATTATATTATATTATTATTATATATATTTATTGAATATAATATATATATATATTATATAAATATATAGTATATTATATATTATTTTATAATATTATATATATGTATATATATTAATTATATTATATTATAAATATATTAATATATTAAATATAGTATATTATATTATATTATTTAATTAATATAATATATTAATATTATTATAATTATATAATATGTACTCACAAGTTGTGAAGGCACCTGATTAATGAGAAAGTAAACTCGTCGTTTAATTTCTAATTCATGAATTAACATAAAAAAATTAACGGCGTTAATCTCATTTAATAGCGTTTATCGCGTAAAGATAAATGTAGTCGTGAAGTTCCTCCGTTAATTCTATCTGGTGATTATTATAATTAAACCTTGAGTGATGTGGTCTATTTAAAAAATTAATAAACTTCATAGTGGTTTTTTTTGTTTTTTCTTTATTAATTTCCATCTGCTACATAATTATTTTATTTTTTTTATTATTTTTTTTTTTTTTTTATTACAGGTTATCACCATACACATTACACGTAAGGCATAGAGCCTATATATACTTTTCTCAAGGAGGTGTAGATAATGATTATGAGACGCCTCAAAGACTATTCATCTGCTCTTATACTGACAAATTACTCGCAGTGTACTTATCATATTATTTATATTATTATATATTATATTACATGAACTAATGAGACGTCAGGCTTAATAAGTTGGGAGATTTTAAATTCTCTCTAGGCTAGGAAACATCAGAAGAGGAGTGTAGAATTCCATACAGAACAATTGGTGGTAATAGAGAAAAAAAGGTGAAAAACATTTACTACGCTCTCTATGGCATAAAAAAACTAGTCCTGGAGTTACAAATATCTTTACTACTCTAATAACTTATCTTGTGACTTCATAGAGTACGAGCACCCTTCTAAGTATAGTTGTCTACATTAGGGTGGCTGTCCGTATCCAAGGCCTCCGTCGTTGTACTCTCGCTCTGCATGCTTATACTCATCTGTTCTACTCGAATTACATCCTGCGCTGCCGCATACCTATAGATAGAGATAAAGCACCAAAAATAACATCGTACTCCAGCCGGCTCTCTCCTCAAAGATTAAGATGTTTTACATATGTGAAACTGTGGAAATTAACATAACAGTTTTATAAGCCTTTGGCTTTTGACTTCGTGAACCATTATGTCCTAAAAGCCGGGGTTGGAATAAATCCAGATGCCCCCCAGATATGAAGAACAGCTACTCTCTATTTTAACAAGGCTCCTCGGCATAGGAACTCTCTGCTCATAGCTGGATGTAAAAACTAGATGTAATTGATATAGTGAAATAGTAAATTTATTAATAATGTTAACTCGCCATTACTAACCGAGGAATATAACTTCACTCATGTGTATTTTCTATTGATGCCTCGCCCCTAGCATACTCTCCGTATGTGATTGTGAGAGTTTCAAAGACATTTTTTTTTATGTTATAAATGGCATGTGGTATGTTTTAATATAGATTGATCACAGAAGTGATTGGAAGACGATAACCTGCTAAAAAAGATAAGTATAGGATATAGTATTTAGGAATTATTTTTATTTATAAAGAGAGAAAGATATATTTTGTTGAGATTAGTTGTGAATGTTTTAAAGAATTAGTTTAACTTTCACAAGGTTTATAGACGGATGCGGCATCACTGGGATATTATCAATCTAGACTCTTTAAGACGGAGGTAGATCGGAAAGATTATGAACGAGTATAATAAAGACAATTTTCATAGAAGATATATAATAATAGATGAGTTACCCAAGCAGATAGACAAATGTGATGTCCTCCTTTTCGTTTGGGCCCCACCGGATTAGTTAATTTGTTGTGGTGTATAGAATGAAAGCAGGGTGACCTTTGTCTCTGCGCTCGTGAGTGTCTATCTCGGCATGTGAGTTGGTATACTCTATTTAAGAATGTGCTATGTTGTGATAGAAGAATCATTTAATTGTAATATAAGTAGGAATTTAATTAGAATTAGGTTAGAATTTGAGACGAAACCTCTGAAGGAACTTCCTCTACAATTATTTGATCAGAAATATATAGGTAAGGAAGCAAGTTCTCGCTCCAATCAACCCAATAAAGCGAATTTGATTTAGTGCTCAAGTCTTGATATTATGACAAGCTGTAGACAAAGTAAAGCTCTATAGAGGACCGCAGAAGGGATATTAGAGGAAGTGGAAGTCTTGTGCTGAGGTGAGACTCTAACCTGAATGTTCTGCGCATCATACCCGGACTCGAAATGAGCGTGTTGTAGGTATTGTCATAAGCGCCACTACGTGACCAAGTTCTGTGAGCCTCATGTAAAGTACCTAGAGCGGAAAAATAAAAATAACCAATTATAAATCGGTTAAATAGGAAAGTATATCGCCTCAGAGTTAGCGTTTGAACTTACCTCAAAAACAACATTACTACCACAGCGAATAAGAAAGAAGAATGAGAATTTGAAAATGGTCTTAAGAAGATGTGAGAAAAGTTTTAATGAGAAAAGTTTTAATTAATGATCTTAAAAGGAATACAAGTGAGAGCTATTAGTGGGCTAGATTAGTTAGAGGTTACAGAGTCTCGGTGCTTCCTTTTTTAACCGAGAATAGGCATTTGGACATGATGGCGTGCTTCCAACACTAAGAGAAAGTGCTAGTATTTAAAATAATTCATCTTTGAACTATATGTAATTGAATTCAGAGATATAAAGGTGGTGTTCAAGCACGTATCAGTAACTTATATCCCTCACTCAAAAACTCGAGGTTATTTTTCCTAACCCTGTGTTTTAAACTATTACTTAATACTCTGTATGATAATAATCCAGTCATTATTGAGCCTCATCTAGAGGAAGGAGCGTGTTTAGGAAAATTTTAGTGAAGAAAATTCAAATAAAAAAAGTTTTAGCTCTTATATCGGTAATCTCTCGATTATCTAATATCCTAATCTAAAATTCAATGAATAATGATAAAATATTTTCTGTGTGTATCTTCGTGTCAATAACTTCTACAACTTTTTGAGACTTAGTACGTGAATGAAGGTGAGAAAGTGTTTCTTACACATTTACAGTAAATCATGAGTAATAGTTTTCCGATATTCTGAGCAGTCAGCGTTAAAGTTCAGTAATGAGTTTGAGAATATTATAAATTTAACGATTAACTAAAGCTTATGTATAATTTAGCCACTCCTTTTTCTCTCCAACAATTGAAGTTGTAACTCTCTTTCAGACAGATGTTAAAAAACTTTTTTTAAATATATTTGAATATATATATATTTAATTATATATATATATATATTAATATATATACCTTATAATATAATATATAAAATATATATATATAATATATTTACTATATATATTATATAATATATAATATTAATATATATATATATATATATATATATATATTTATATATTAATTTTATTATCATATTATAAAATGAATATATATATTTAAATATTATATATAGTAATATTAATGTTGTGTATAATATATCACTATTAAAATAAAGTATTTTAAATTAATAATATTAAATTCTATATTATAATTTTTTAAATATAATATTTATATATTATAATATTAATTACAATTATAGTATATATATTAAATATATATCATATATCTATATTATCAATATATTATATATATAATTATAATATATATATAATATATATTATTATATATATATATATTAAATATTATATTATATTATATAGTATATTTATATAAAATATTGTAAAATAAATATTGGGATACTTTTTCTAGGCTAAGAATCTTAATTTTTTTAGAGGTCATCTTTTCTCGATATATTTGTTTATAATATAATATATATATTATAACTAATAATATATATATATATATATATATATTGGGTTTGTTTATCGTTCTAATTCTTTCTCTGATATCTATCCGTTATTATATCGATTACTAATGTGGATATACGAGTAATATTTAGTGTAATATCGGTATACAATTTAATTTAATATGATATAAATATATATATATTTTATTATATATAATATAGTATAGATTAATTTATAATTATATATATATACTCAATATAATATATATATATATTATATATATATTTTGATTTTATAATATTTTATTAATAATATTATATTTTTTTTTATATTTATTTTTAATAAATTTTTAAAATTTTTAAATATTTAAAATTTAAAAAATAATATGTATTAATTTATTTTATAATCTTGTGTCTATCTAACTCAAAATAACTTTTATCATAACCCTCAAAAACCTTTAAATAGCTTCCAAAGTATGCCCTAACCTTTATTTGATTCTCACTTAGTGTGTTCTCAAACGTGTATAGTTAAAAACACCCTAAAACCTTTATTGATTATTCCACTGTGTGCTCACGTGTAAATTTAACTATGCCCTAACCCTTTTTATTGACTCTCAACGTTGCCGTAAGTAGCCCTATACTCTTTTATTTTGATCTTTTCTCTTCTCTCTCTGTAAAACCTTTTCCTCCTAATTTTTATCTGTAAAACCTTTTCCTTCTAATTTGCTTTTATATCCTTTAGATGAGATATATTACTTAGTGAAGTATACACACTATCTAGATATATTTATATATTAATATATATATATAGTTTTATATATATATATATATATATTATAATAATTAATTTTAATTTATATATTATTTATTAATTAATTATATATATATAGTATATATATTATAATTTATATTATATATACTCAATATAATAAATAGTTAAATACACAGTAATTTACAACTGTTTTTGGACTAACATCTAATAATCAGTACTAAATTAGAATACCTTTTTGACTTACTGTTAATGCATTTTAGTACACAATAGTGATATAATTATAATTGTGCAAAGTGTATATCCTATTTATGTTAGTATTTAATAATCCTTACATATGTAACAAACTCAAATAGTTTTGGGCTAGTGAAGAACTTGTGATATTTTACTCATTATATTATTTACTATACCAATATTCTTAATGGCCATTGCAGTTTTAAAATTTAAAAGTTATGGATGTCGATGTGCGTAGGATTTAGACGTTGGTGTGTCTTGGAACGCATATCTATGAAAATGACAGAAGTTCAATCACTATATCTCTTGATTGATTGTCTTAGCTTAAAAATTAAGTGCGTGAAAATTGCTCCTAATGTAATAATATATCTGCAATTACTATCCAAATCGTTGTTGGTCATTTATAATTTCAAATAACATTTCATCTTTACTGTAATGATTTTCTAAACTTTACTAGTAAATACACACAATAGAAAATTTTTAATATAACCAACACAATGGAATTTATTTAAAATCCATTTTTGATTTTTATACATCCGTGGGAAAAAAATGAGTATTTATTTATCATATCTATATATACAAATATCGATATTACATACTTAATTAATCCAGATTATTATGTTTAAATTTCACATAATGTCTCCACTCTATTACCTATAATAAAATTATAATATGGTTTGAATAAGGACTTAGTTTATTTTATTTTTCTGCTGCCCCGCAATAGTTAAAATTATATGCACTACTCAACACCACATATTTAATATTATATATATATATATATTAATAATATATATATATAATATATATATATAATTATAATATATATTTAATTTATTATATATATTATATATATATATATAATATATATTATATATATATATTATATATCTATATACTATATATATTATTAATAATTATATATAAGAATATGTATTATATTAATATTAAATATAAAATTAATAAATATAATATATATATATATATATATATATATATAAATATAATTTATATATAAATAATAATATATAAATTAATAAATACGTTTTTTATTTTTATAAAACGTATTATATTACGTATATAATTTATTAATTATTTTAAATATAATTTTAATGGTTTTCATGTATATAGAAGATCTATTTTTTCTTATATAGATATAATATTATATATAAATATATTTAATTTAATTATATATATTATATATATAGAAGATATTTAATATATTATAGTATTATAAAATTATATAATAATTGTTGTATAAATTATTGAAAAAGATATATAAAATCAATTCGAGATAAAATAAAGAAAATTATAATTAACACAATCTTTAAAACATGATAATTGAAATCGAATTTTTAATTAAAATTCATATAAAATTTTATGTTTAAATATTTTAATTAATATAATAATAAATTCAATGCTTAAAATATTTTTATACCTTTTTTATTTATAGTCAGTAAATCTATAGATTTCTTTTTATATTAGGTAGTATATCTTATAATTTCATTTAGGTAATAAAATTTAATTATAAATAATTAAAAAATATATTAAATATTGAATATCTCAATAATAATATTCGTGTGATTCTATATAAAGGTTTCTTATATCTGGCTTTAGGTTGTTTCACAAGTGAACTTTGTTTCTCCCTATTGAATCTAAGTATTCTTAGTTAGACACTATATTGTAACTACTATAGCTCATGAAGGACTGTATGATAAGTTAAATAGCATCTTTAATACTCTTAATCTTTAAGTAGTGTATAATTAGATATTAGTTTTGATGGTAAAGATAGTATATACTCAGATATTAGATATTTGATATAGATTTGATATATGTGAGTGATTTTGGTCGAATCGAATTTTTACCTCCTTTATTCTTTACTCACTCATATTTGTTTTTCTAAAAATTATTTCTAAATTACTATATAATTGATACAAGCAGTGTGTTTATATAAATGTGCTTCTACACTATGAATCGTGTATTTTTATTAATTTATAATATTTAATATATTTTATTTGAATATTTGCTTTAAAAATTATAAATATTTATAAATACATACTTATGAATATAGAGATGAGTCAGTATAAATCGTTATTTTATAATATGCCGTAATGTTTATATAGAGAAGAGTACAATCTATTAGATATTAGTAAGGTAGATGATGATGAAGTAACATCACAAGGATTGTAGAGTATAACTCAAAACCTGATTATCAATTCAAAGTGATTATTATATAAGTATAAATTGTGGCCTATATAATATATATAATATCTTATATAATGTTAGTAGGTATTTTCTTCAGAGTCTTCTACTATATTAATTATAGTATGGTAGTCAATATGACTTAATAGTTATTTATCTAAAGATTATATTTCTATTATACTCTTGTCATATAGGGTACTTTCTCGACTTAACGACAATAGGTGTGTTTGTCATTTTAAAAATATCTCCTGATTAGTAAAATTCAATGGCGCATATAAAGTTTTTTTTTTTCTCTTTTTTATTATCTAGTGAATTGATCTACAGTGGCCTCACTTACAGCTTTCAAATTTTTAATTAAGATTTTTAATGCTTATAAAACTAGGCTCTTTTATTATATGTGATAAATTAAATATTATAATATTAATTACAATATATTTAAAAAAAATAAATGTCAAATAGTCACTAATGCGTTAACTAAAATATATTGTATGTTATATAATATTAATTATCAGTTTCTCTTATATTTGATTGTGGTAGTTATATTCTATACTGTTGGGTTAATAAGCTTTCTCTCTCATGAATAATTATTTTTATTGATGGTGGATAATAATTATTTTTTGATGTTTAAGTTTGTAGTATGTGCAAATTGTACAATTAATTTCAATATAAAATCTAAAGTTCATTTTGACTTCAAGTGTCAGATATTTATATAGGCTCTCAATCAGCGTTTTCTTTATTACTTGGATGACTATATCATTTTAAGTCTTTTGTTATATATATTATGGTAATATTTTTTTTATTTTAATTAAGTACTATTATAATTTGTATTTTATCTCATAAGGTTTCATATTTACTAATTTGATAATGAAATACTTTTTAACAACTTAACTATGTAAAGTATATTATATGTATTTAGTAATTGTCTTAAATATAGTGTATTATGAGTAATTTGTTTAGCACTCAAATGTTATATGTCTCCATATCAATCCAGAGGCATAGATTTTACTATCACAAAAATCATAAAATAAATAATAAAAATAAAAAATAAAATCCTATCCTCTATGACTCTTATACCTACTCTTTGATTTAGGCTTGCTCAATTATAATACAACTTTTTGTTCTACCCTGCATCTCTCAAAGATACATTGTATAATATCTACTTATTTATAATACAGTCTATGATTAATATTCTTATATCTCTGTTAATAGCAATATATTATAGTATTATATTAGTTATATTTTATTATATAACTCAATATTTACTATATTATATAATATATTTATATAGACTTGATATATATATATACTATATTATATTATATTTATATTCACTATATATATAATATGGTTATTTAATAATATCTAGTGATTTTTATTCTAAATATTTTTCATGAAAAAAATTTCGTAAGTTCATAACTATTAAAATTCGAAGTTCTCAGAAAGTTAAGTATAAGTTTTTTTAAGAAAATTGTTTTAGTGTGCTATAAAGCTTCTTATGGTGCATTAATTCTAGAAGTATGCCACAACAACCGTCAATTTTGTTTCTATTTAATCTTAAAATAATAAAAACGTTACCTTTTTTTTTCTTTATTTTGGGAAAAATAAAACTAGGCGTAAAATATAATGTTTGTGAATATGTAATAAAGTTTTCAGGAAAATATTTATTATTAATACAAAATTAGTGAAGGTTCTTATGACCTATATAATATATATAATATATTATATATATATATATGTTATATTATTCATATATAATATTAATATATTATTATATAATACTATATTATATGAGTATATATATATAGATAAATATAATGATAGATTATATATATAAATATTATAATAATATATACTTTATAATATGTTATATAATATATTAATATATATATAGCTATATATTATGATAATGTGTAGTAATTGATTTATAGTAACTATTTTAATCTCAGTACTCAATTGAATATAATATAATATTATTACATAGAATTAAATATAATAAATAATTTTTGATAACTCTCAGTCTCATATGATATGAAATTTAATACACCAATGTGACTTCGAACTCACTATTTTTATAATATTATTATTATAATAAGGAAGAAATTTTATAAAATAAGTATAAGCAAGGGGACTTACAAAGGGCCATCCTGTGGAGGCTTCTTATAAGTAAGAGTTGCAGACTTTACTCTCAGAGTCGCTTCGTCTGTATATATATTTTTCTTTCTTTAAAAA
>JABUQX010027023.1:0-10000 GCA_015478945.1 Trachelipus rathkii
GAGAGATTCTTTAAACATTATTGAATCTTATTCTACTACTACTACTACTACTACTACTACTACTACTACTAATAATAATAATAATAATAATAATAATAATAATAATAATAATAATAATAATAATAATAATAATAATAATAATAATAATAATAATAATAATAATAATAATAATAATAATAATAATAATAATAATAATGAAAAGTATTCACTGTGGTCTCTAATTACTAATTATTACTCGTAGACTCTTTTCATCTTTCCTAAATCGCAAATTAGAGACTGGCCTTCAGAGTGCCAGGCACTGTGCCACTCTCGAAACGAATTCGAGACCGGCTGTGGCATCCTTTTAATTAACATGGAATAAACCTAGGGATTTCAGGGAATTAAAAGCTCTTCGATCCTATTATATTATTTATGTCTTTAGGAAAAATGGTAGATTTAAAAGCCATTGGAAGGGTCCAAGAAGGGGGGTTGGAGGGCATATATATGGGGTGGGGGGGGGGTTTACGCTTTATTAAGTGGGCAATAATTATAAAGCCTCCGTTTAAAACCATGTCCTCTCTTCTCTTGCACGAATAAACATATGTCTATTTTGGGAAGGTGATTTCATAACTTATTTGTGAAGGAATGTTTATTTATTATTGTAATTATAATTTTTAATTCTATTAAATACTTAATCATAAAGTAGGATTTAAATATTGGCAAGTTAATTGATATCTCTTCTCTCTCTCTCTCTCTCTCTCTTCTCTCTCTCTCTCTTCTCTCCTCTCTCTTCTCTCTCTCTCTCTCTCTCTCTTCTCTCTCTCTCTCTTCACTCTCTCTCTCTCTCTCATATATATTATATATATATATATATATATAATATATATATATATATATATATTATTATAAAATATAAATAATTATATATATATTATATATATATATATTATAATTATATTATATATATTATATTTTATATATATATATATATTGTTATATCATAATTAATGAAGTCATCAGTCCGGCTTTTCATTAAATTTCCCGAAAATTTATCAGAAATATTGAAACTTAAGACAAAATTTCTTGCAAAATAATCATGAAAATAAGTTATGCAAGTGCGCATCAAATGCCCAATCTATAACATTTTGTTTAAGGAGGAAGATTATTATTAAATTTTGTGATTTCAGTCTCCGATTTTCACTACATAAAACTTTAGACCGTTTCGTTTTCGTTCATTTGTGTTTATCGCTCGAATAAGAAATGCTTCCCAGTTCTATTCACGAATTTCGTGCATTAAGCGAAGCGATTTCTCACTATAAAAGGACTTTTGGTTTGCAAACCCATTTGATAATCTAGTCTGTTTGATGGAGAACATGGTTTTGGATTAGACAGAAATAAAAAAAAATAAATTGTTTATAATTACAAATAATTGATCAACTATTGCGATGGAGCTTATTCGATTTGGAAGTAATTATGATTTATAAGCTAATTTTTATTCAGAAACAGTTATCATATCAAAGGCCTTACCACGTCGCATCTGTTTTTTACATTTTTTTCGTAAGAACGTGCTTAATATTCGGCAGGATGCTACTGGGAAAGATTGGCGAATTTTCTGAATTTATGGAAGACGACGTGCAACTCGATTTGTTCGATTTTTGCGCTAACTTTTTGCACATTCGCTCGCAAACCATCATCTATTTCCGTTTTCGTTAAAACCAAATAACAAAAATCGAAAACGGTTTTTATAGGAAAGCGTTGAAAATTGATAATACAATGGAATAGAAATCGTAAAATATAAACTTCTGAGTAACAGTCCAATGAAAAGTTATGGCAGTAGTAATCAGGTGTCATATGGAACGGCTGCTTTTACCCTCCATCTTACCGTTGACCTTTTGACCTCTTTTACCCCACCCTAAAATTTGGCAAACGCATTTTTTGAGTCCAATTTTTACCTGTGCCTTTGAACTTTTTTGAACCTTTAAGCTTTTGGGCTTGACCTTTTTTTGAGCTCGAATTGTGATTTTACCTGCCCTTGACCTTTTGGTACTTTACCTTTTTTTGACATATCCCTTTCCGTTCATGTGGTCCTAATTTTGGCATCTGTTATTTTTGAGAACCGGTATTTTTTTGCAGAACACTTACATTTTCTGGCAATCACTTAATTCTTTTTGAGAAACCCTGAATTTTTGAAGAACCCCTAATTTTTTGGCACTAATTTTTTTGGGCAACCCTATATTTTTTGGATACCTAATTTTTTGCAACACCTTCGAAGAAGGTTGCGCCTAAACGGTTGCGTTAATGCAACCGTTTGTATTCGTATTTGGCTTCCTATTTTCGCCCACAAATTTTTCGAGTCGTATTCTGGGTCATTTTATGTCCACAGGTAATCTCTTTGATCTTCATTGATGGGCTTTATGCCGCTATTTTTGATGTCTTGAACCTTTTTGCCCTTCCTCCCTTTGCTCCAAAGCTTGACAATATACATGGGTCAATTTTGACCCACGGTAATTTTTGTCCTTCATGTGGTCAATTTGACCACGGTATTTATTGTCCTTCCTTTTAGGGCTTAGCCTTTTTTTGATGTCTTACTTGTTTTGACATGATATTAGCCTTGACCCTTGCAATATACCATCGGGTCTTTGTGTGCCACGCTAAACATATTTTTCCCACTCGATGGCCACCCGTCACATATATTCGTTCCTGAACTTGAACGTATGTAATGGATCTATCCTAAACTTGAGACACTAACACACACACACACACACACAAACACACACAACACACACACAATCACACAATCACACAAACACACACACACGCACTTAACACTTATACAGACAATTCAACTATTCGAACCTTATCACACATCCTATGAACTTACATTTACCCATAGCACTTACATTTAACACTTACTACACGTACAACCACTGCCAACCCTTTGGTTCGCATGGTCAATTTTGACCCATCTGGTAATTTTTGTCCTTCCTTAGTGACTTTGCCCCTTTTTTTTTGATGTCTTTAACCTTGTTACTCATGTATTATTTCGGCTTTACCTTTGCCATTATACTAGGTGGTAATTGGGACCCACTGCTAACTTGATGGTCTTTGAAAGGTTTCATACCGTAAGAAGTTACATAGGTGATGTTCTATTAGTGTTCTATGAGTATTTCGATTGAGTGCAGGTGATGTGCTCAAGTGTAGTGCCTAATTTGAGTGGTAAATGTGGAGTGTCCTACATAGTGGCCAAGTTTGAGTGCCACAGTATGTGCCTAATTGAGTGCCATCTTTTTCTTTGAATGTCCTTTTTCTTTAGCCTCACTGAGCTCCGAATAGCCCTAATATTGGTTGTCTTACCCCTAGTCTAAGGTATGATTATTCGATTGGGTGTATATTCAACAACCTGTAGGTATGCTTTTCCTACTATGATTTTAGTCTTTTCTACACTTATGCCACTATAGTCACTTATTACATCACATACTCTATTGACAACTTATATTCACACATGACACTTATGTCACATTATACACTCACATACACTATGACACTTATTAAGAGATGCGCATTTATAAAACACTTTTACACAGCGATAGACACTTACATAGGCCATATCACTTACTACACACGAATAATCCTTACACTTAAACCACACTGATATCTTGATGCCTCAAACTTTGATGCCTCAATTTTGATGCGTCATCATTGAATGCTCAGCTTTGAAGGTCATCTTATGACTCATCTTAGTGCTCAGCTTTGATACCATATTTGATGATCATCCTTTGATGACTCATCCTTTGAATGAGTCATCTTTGTCCGTTCTTTTTGATGACTCAGATTGATTGATGGTTCCAGTACATTTTGATGGTTCAGTACATTTTGATGGGTCCCAATCACCGTAAGAAGCATCTAGGTTTCAAAGAATTTCTTTTCAATTATACTATGAGTCATTCATTTTTATTTCATACTTAACATTTTTTATTAAAGAACATTTCGCATACTCTTAAGACGATTTATAAAAGTACGATACACTATTATTTAAACATATATTTAATTAACATTATTTTTTTACTTAATACTTTTTACTTAATTACTTTTTAATTTATAAATTTTAAAAAGTTTTATGTAAGAAGAAAACCAGAGTGTCTGTAAATACAACATTTTATTTTATACACTGTACGAAATTTTTTAAAATACATTAAATTACATTACCTTTAAAGCATAATCAGTAAATCAATAGAGGTGTTACTAACCACAAAGAGGGTTAGTACTGCTTTAACTCATACGCTTTACTGCTTTAACTCATGTTTTTACTGCTTTTAACTCATGTTTTACTGTTTTGAAGACTAATATGTTTTAGCTGCTTTAACGCACATATGTTATTAACATTACATACTTAAAGCAGTAAATCATTTAAATCAATAGAGGTGTTACCTAAACCCACGGGGGGATTAGTATGGCGCTTTTTGTTTTACTGCTTTTACTGCTTTAACTCATTGTTTTACTGTTTTAACTCATTTTTTACTGCTTTAAACTCATATGTTTTACTGCTTTAACTCACATACATTAACATTACATACCTTAAAACAATCAGTAAATCAGTAAATCAATAGAGGTGTTACCTACCACCTAGGGGGGATTAGTAATGCTTTTGTTTTACTGCTTTAGCTCATTAACTCGTGTTTAACTGCTTTAACTCATGTTTTACTGTTTAAACTTCTGCTTTACTGCTTTAACTTTTCTGGCTTTACTGTTTTAACTTTCTGCTTACTGCTTTAACTCATATAAATTACATACCTTTAAATGTTTTTTTATTTTGTTAATACTTTTATTTATTTATTATTATTTTTTATTATTTTTATTAATTTTTATTATTTTATTTTTATTATTTTTATTATACCTTAGTGTTATTTTACTTCATGCTATTGTTATTATTATTTAGAACACACTTACATTTACACTTACATCATTCGGTAACACACACACAACACTTACACTTATACACACATTCAGTATGACACTTTACACACATTCATTATGACACTTACATTTGTCCATAGACCACTTACAATTTTGCACTTAACAACTCACACACAGATTTATACTTACACTCACTAACAGATTTACTTACACTCACACAGATTTACTTACACACGTTCCACACAGATTTACTTACCACACACAGATTTAACTTACTTGCACACACACTACACACACACACACATGTCACACACACACAACACACACACCCACGCACACTCTCTTACACATATACACGTATAATTTATTAAAAACATTTATGTTTTAAGAATTCAACCGTACATTTATATTACTCATTCAATATAACTAAAATTATTTTCAAAGTTTTCTAAAACTTCTATAATCAAAATCAATCATTATCTTTGAACAAAAGAATTTATTATTAACTTTTAATACTTTTTGTTTATAATTTTTATAACTATCAAGTTTTTTAAAATAACTTTTACTAAATTTTTATGAAATTTTTTTAAAAACATATATTTTATCGTACCTTAAAGCAATAATCAGTAAATCAGTAGGCCAGCCCCTAGCACCTCTCTACACCAGCTATGATTTGTTCTATTGACTTACTGGTTTACATCATCTTTAGCCATAGTTATATAAGTATAAAATAACAAAAATAAGTTCTTCTTGCTAACATAAATGTATTTTATTAAAATCATTTAAGTTTTTATTTTAAAATAACAATTATTCACCTTACATTTTTATTATTCACCCTCGATGTTAACTAAAAATATCTCAAGTTTTTTTAATAATTCGGGTTTTTCTTATTATGTATTATTATTATTATCTATGTCCATTGACAATCCATCACGAGAAAACACAACAACCCGCACTGCTTGCAGATACGAAACTGACCTCTCTCTGAAAAATGTGTTGAAATAATACTTTAGGCCTAAATTTATGATAATCCTTTTTGTAACCCGGGGCGATTAAGGCCTATTTCCAGGTCAAAATATATTTTAAACTGACCCTTTTTCTGTAATATGTGGTGCAATAACTACGTTAGGCCTAAATTTAGGCTAATTTAGGATAAGCCTTTTGTAGACGGGCTAATTTAATCCTAATCAGGTCAAAAGGTAATTCCGGTATGAGACAAGAATCATTGTTATTATTATTTTTATAAATATATTTGAAACTGAAACATGTTGGATCGGTAAGATCCTTTAAGCAGGTTAAAGAAATGTTTTCCTTACTTGTGATTGGTCGGGGTAATCCTTATCTCTATATGGCCTCGTATGTGATTGGTCGAGATTATTTTATCGTCTTTTGAAAATTAATTTTGTTCTTTAAACTTGTATTTGAGGCAGTGTGTGGTTTTATTATCTTTTATACCAAACTCATTTTAAAAATCATAGTCAATTTTAACTGTTAAGCGGTGCACAAGTTATCTGATTTTTATTAAAAGTGTTTATTTTTACTAATTGTATATCATATTTATAATAAATCTAATTGAGGAATAATTATTAATTTCATTAGAATGGATAATAATTAATTCACTAGTTCTAAACTAACTCACCAATGGGCTCAGCATGAGCGCCACCCGCAAAGGCAGCCAAACGCCGCACCCGTGGTGCGTCCCGCCTGCGCGTCCCCGCCTCGCCGCGTTGCGCCCAGCAGGCGCAAATATTTTCCGCGTTCCTGCCCGCCGCGCGCCCGCCGCAGGCTCAATATTCCCGCGCGAATGAATTATATATATATACTATATATATATATATTTATATATATATATATATATTATATAATATATATATATACTATATATATTTAAATATATATGTTATATAATATATATATATATATATATATAATATATATATATAATATAAATATATATATACTATATATATATTATATATATTATATAATATTGTGTGTGATGGGTGAGTGTAAAGTGTCATGGGTGAACTAAGTGTCTATGTTTATGTGCTGTATGTGTGAATAAGAAGAATACGTGTATGTGTGATATAAGTGTAAGCTGTAGTGTCTATGGTAAGTGTTAACTGCTTATAAGCTGAATCATCAATATAGGTGGTATAAAGATGACGCCATCAAAGATGATCATCAAAGATGAACCACTAAAGCTGAAGGTACCAAAGCTAAGTTATTTAAGTTAGGCTTCAAAGCTGAGGCATCAAAAACTGAGGAACAAAGTTGAGGCATCAAAAAGCTGAGGCATCAAAGTGAGGCTTCAAAACTGAGACATCAAAGCTTGAGGCATCAAAAGCTGAGGCAATCAAAGTTGAGGGATCAAATATCGAGTGGTGGTGTGCGTTGTTGTCCATGTGTGTCTGTTTTGTGTGTGTGGTGTGTGTGGTGTGTGTGGTGTGAGTGTGTGCATGTGTGTTTATAATAATAAAATAGGTCATGAAAGTAAATAACATAAAGTATAAATTAAAATAAAGAATAAAATGTTTTTAAATAAATTATACGCTATATTGTAATGACTATAGCTGTGTGTGTGGGTGTGTGTGTGTGTTGGTGGTGTGATATCTGTGCGTGTGTGTGTTGTGTATTTGTGTTCTAACTTAAATAATAAATAGGCAATGAAGTAAATAACACAAGTATAGATAATAAATAAAAATGAAAATGTTTTAATAAAATTATACGTTATATGTGTAAGGTGAATGTGCGTGATGTGTGTGTGTGTGTAAATGTGTGTGTGTTGTGGTTATGTGTGCGTGTGTGTGTATATTTGTTCTAAAATCTAATAATTCGCTGCGGGAATCATTGCGCTCGCGGGCCGCACGCGGCGGGCGGGAACGCGAGTTCTTGCGCGTGCGGGCGCACGCGGCGGGCGGGGAACGCGGAAATAACCAGCGGGTGCGGGTTTGGCTGCCTTTGGCGGGTGGGCTCATGCTGGCCCTGTGGTTCATTTATGACTAGGAAGTAATATATTTCTACGTGAAATTTAATTAATTATTCCATCAATGTAGTATTTATTATAAATATGTATATCACTTGTAAAAATAAAACACGTTTTATACGATCAAGATAACTTTGTGCACCGCTTAACGCTAAAACTGACTATGAATTTTATAAATGTAGGTTTGGGTATAAAAGATAATAAAATACACACCTGCTCAAATACAAGTTTTAAGAACAAAGTTAATTTTCAAAAGACGATAAAATAATTCTCGACCAATCACATACGAGGTCATATAGAGATAAGGATTACCCCGACCAATCACACGTAAGGAAAACATTTCCTTTTTACCTGCTTAAAGGATCTTACCGATCCAACATGTTTCAGTTTGAATAATTTAATAAAAATAATAATAAAAATGATTCTTGTCTATACGGGAATTACCTTTTGACCTGGTAAATCAGCATGGGATACAAAAAGGCTTATCCTAAATTTAGGCCTAAATTTAGGCCTAACGTATTTATTGCACCACATTTTACAGAAAAGGTCAGTTTGAAATATATTTTGACCTGGAATTAAGCCTTAAATCGCCCCGGGTACAAAAAGGATTATCCTAAATTTAGACCTAAAAGTAGTTATTTTCAACACAATTGTTATTCAGAGAGAGGTCATTTCGTATCTGTAAGCATGCGGTTTTGTTTGTGTTTTCTCGGTGATGGATTGTCAATGTACATGAGATAATAATAATAATAATATAAAGAAGAATCCGAATTATTTAAGAAACTTTGAATATTTTAGTTAACATGCGAGTGAATATATAAATGTAGCTGATATAATTTGTTTATTTTTAAATAAAAACTTAGAAATATTTTAATACAATACATGTTATGTTAGCAGAGAAGAAATTACTTTTTGTTATTTTATACTTGTTACATGGCTAAAGATGATGTAAGCAAGTTAGTCAATAGAACAAAACGTGGAATAGCTTGATGTAGAGGGGTGCTTGGGGCTGGCTTACTGATTTACTGATTTTTGCTTTAAGGTACTAAAATAATATGTTTTTAATAAAATTTGATAAAATTTAGTAAAAGTTTATTTAAAAACTTTGATAGTTATAATTTATAAACAAAGTATTTAACTAGTTAATAATAAATTCTTTGGTCAAAGATAATGATGATTATTATAGAATGTTTTAAGAAACTTTGAAATAATTTTAGTTATATTGAATGAGTAATATAAATGTACGTGTTTAATTAAAACATAAAATGTTTTTAGATAAATTATACGTTATTATGTGTATAGTGAGTGTGCGTGGGGTGTGTGTGTGTGTGTGTGTGTGTTGTGCAGTGTAATAAATCTGTGTGTGTAGTAAATCTGTGTGTGAGTGTCAGTAAATCTGTGTGAGTTGTAAGTAAATCTGTGGGTGTGTAAGGTAAATCTGTGTGTGAGTGTAACGTGCAAAAATGTAAGTTGTTTATGGACAAATGTAGAGTGTATGAGTGACTGTGGTGTATAAGTAATATAGTGAATGTGTGTAATAAGTGTAATGTGTGTGTGTGTGTGACCGCATGTGTATTATAGTGTATAATGTAATGTGTCTAAATATAATAACATAGGCAATGAAGTAAATAATCACTAAGTATAATAAAAATAATAAAATAAAATACGATAAAAAATAAATAAAAATAATATAAAAATAATAATAAAATAATAAAAAGTATTAAACAAAATAAAAAACATAATGTGTTGAATAACAAGTAATGAGTTAAGCAGTTAAAGCTAGGAAGTTAAAAACAGTAAGCGACAAAGTCAAAGCCATGTAAAGGCAGAAGAGTTAAAGCAGTAAAACAGGGAGTTAAAGCAGTAACACGAGTTAGAAGCAGTAAAGCAGTAAAACAAATACCGCTAACCAAGTTAAAGCAGTAAACCTCTATTGATTTACTGATTTTCTGATTAAGGTATTTAATGTTAATGAATATGTGAGTTAAAACAGTAATACATATGAGTTAAAGCAGTATACAGTAGTTTAAAGCAAGTAAAACATGAGTTTAAAGGGCCAGTAAAGCAGTAAAAAACAAAAGCATACAATCCCCTAGGTGTTAGGTAACACGCTCTTTGATT
>JABUQX010027023.1:17500-33782 GCA_015478945.1 Trachelipus rathkii
ATGTTTAAATCCTCCTTCACCCTAGCTACTTTCATAATTTCTGTCTTTTCGGTGCTTATTTTCATATCCAATCTTCTCATTTGGTCATTCCATCTGTCCATCATCTCCTGCAGATCATCCCCTCCTCTGCTATTAGGGCTGCGTCGTCGGCATAGACCAGGATGTGCTCCGCATTTTCCTGTCTAAAAATTCTCTTCAAACCGTAGTCCATATATATTATGATCAGTAACGGCGAGAGAACGCTTCCTTGTCTCACTCCCATATCTTACTCTGAACCAACTCTCATCCCCCAAATCCCCCTTATCTTGTTTCTGGAAGTCTGGTTTGCTTTTAAATAGTTCTTATTAGCATTTGAGTGATACCATACTCCTGTTCTCCCAGCACCTTCCATAACTTTTCTCTATTTATCCTATCAAATGCTTTTTCAAAGTCCAAAAACGCCACATCAGCCTTCTTGTTCGCACTCTAATCGTCTTTTCTACCAACATTTTCCGTTGTGCTTCTGCAAGCTCTGAATCCTTATTGCCGCTCTCTCAAGACTCCCTCAACTCGGCTTTCAGTCTTCTCTCCAATATTCCTTTTGTCAATATTTCTTTTGCTAGCACTGTTTAAAAGTGCTATCCCTCTATTATTACCACATACTCTTCTGTCACCTTTCTTGTATATTGGGCATATTGTTGCTTGTCCCCACTCCTGCGGCACGCTTTCTTCTCTCCATATCTCTTTTATTATGTCATACAACCATTTTATCACTTCTCCTGTCTTATAGAGCTTGGCACTTAATCCGTCTGTGCCAGGGCTTTTTCCGTTCTTTAGTATCTTTACTGCCCCTCTCACCTCTTCCATTGTTATTTCCTCCTGCTGTCCTCTTTCAGCCTTCACCTCCATCCCAGCTCTCTCGATCTCCTCTCTCACCTCACCACAGTTCAGCAACTCCTCAAAATACTCCCTCCATCTCTCTATCACCTCCCTCTCTTCTGTCAGTATCTCTCCCTCCTTATTCATTATTGCGAACGTTTCCGGATCTTTCTTTGTTCTCATGCCTTTCGCCAATCCGTATATTAACTTTCTTGTACTTTTCTTATCCTCCTCCAGATCTGTCCCAATTCTTTCCCAGGACTGCTTCATAGAGCGTTTCTTTATATTTTCAGCATTTTTCCTGGCCTCTACGTATATTAGTCTTTCTTCTTCGTTTCTTTTTTTCATCCATAATCTATATTTCTTGTTTTTATTGGATATGGCAGCTTTTGCCTCTTCATTCCACCATGCCATTTTTTTCTTTTTTTCTCTATCAACCTTCTTCCCACCCAACACATTCTGTGCAGCTATTCCTATGTTCTCCTTAAAAATTTTCCACATTTCGTTTATCGTCTCTCCAATATTTTCCACTCGTCTCCTCCCCTCCTTAAGGTTTCATCAAATCTCTATTTTACTTCCCCGTCCTTCAACTTTTCTATTTGGTATCTATCTCTTGTAATCTTTCTTGGCTTATCTCTTTCTTCCCATCTAAGTATACCTACCACCATTCTGTGGTCAGAGTCCATTGATTCACTCGGTAGGCTCTTGACATTTGTGAATATCTTTTGGTTGTTGGTAAGTATCAAGTTTATCATCGATTTTTCAGAATATCTTCCTTCTTCAGAGCTCCATCTATACCAAGTCCACTTTTTACTCTCTCCATGCTTATTGTAGATGTTCATAATAGCCAATCCATTTTTCATGGCAAGATCTATCAACCTTTCTCCTTCCTCATTTCTTTCTCCCACTCGAGATAAGCACCCATGCACTCGATTCCTCCTTAAGCTTCTTCTCGTTCAACATATGTCGCATTCAGGCCTCCCATCACACCTTATTTCTCTCTCACTCTATCGGTATGAATCTCTGTAGCCTTTCTATGTATCTCTCCTTCCTCCACTGTAGGTCTTCCGCTGTGAGGGGCATATGTTTCTTATATTTGTATTTGTATTATATATATATTATATATATATATATATATTATATTATATATTATATATATAAGTATTATATATATAATTCTATATTATATATAATATATATATATTTATATGTTATATATATATATTATAATATGCATATATATATATTATATATTATATTAATAATTATAATATATTATATATATTATATATATATATAGTATATATATATATATAATATATATATAATATATATATATATATTATATAAGTAAATTAATAATGGCCTTTGGCCATAATATTGTTTCAGGATAACAACTGATTTAAATAAAATTTTGTCATGTAATTAGAAGAAAATATTACTTTAACAATTATATATATATATATATATTATATATATATATATTATATATATATATATTATATATATATATATATATATATATCTATATATATATATATATATACTATATATATATTATATATATAAATTTTTATCCACTACAGGCCAAAAACTGTAAGATTGTATAAAAATGAATAAGGACGAACCGAAAGCACAGCCGAAAAAATATTGAAAAAATTGTTAAAAGTAATATTTCTTCTTTTGATTGCTTAACAAATTTATTTAAACCAGTTGTTCATCCTGAAAACAATATTTCCTAAGCATTTTATTTACTTGATAAAGTACTTCTAGCGTTTAGGCTATTTTCTTCTACGTATATATTAGTGATGCAGGTAACATCCGCATCGCATCCGGGGAAGCATCCGCAAATTATTAAGATCCGCATCCGTATTCGATTCCGCGATTTGCCTTGCGATGATTGCCGCGGATATTTTATTCGTCGGAGATTTGATAAAGAATTTTATAATAAAAATGAAAATAACAATATATTGAAAATGTAAAGATTGAAAAATGAGTTGAAGGCAATGTCAAAAACGGCTTATATTCCCAATATCTTACTGTTTTCAAGCCTTCAATCGCTGAATGAATAGTAACATGGTGTCATGTTGATGGAAAGACTGGTATCCGCTCAGAGAACTCTTCCTTCTGTACCGCAGTTTGTATTCCAAGTTAACATTCTTAAATAAATCTGGAAAAATGGACATATATCGCATTAAGCTATTGAACGCATTCTGAGGAATTACCCAATAAAAAATCAGCGCCTCTTACAGCTTCACTGTCCTCCGATGTAATACATTTAATCTGCTAACGCTAAGGAAAGCTTTTGAAACCATCTTCAGATGAATAAATCGTTTAAAAAGAATGAAAGATGTCAATAAAACTAGAGCTATAAACACGCTTTGGTTCTGGTGGAAATTAATAACCTTCTATTCTAGTTGCACTACTTCTTAGATCCCCGTTTAGACAGGCAAGTTTTTTTGTACACAATATTAGAACAAGTCTAAATTCGTACATTTGTGTTGCAATTGAAAACTTCAAATCCCAATAGTTTATTAATTCGCCAACTCTTTGGATTAAATGGCGTGTATTTTTCCATCCAACTACTGGACCTCTTGTACGGTATCTCTTTTTCTAATCTAAATTTCCAAGGTGGTTTTCTAATCACTCCTTTTCTTTTTGTCTCTTAAAACTATACCAACGTGACAAGCAAAATCCTGAGTATATGGTAATAATCTATGACTTTCACTTGGAAGAGATTTTACTACGAGTCCAAGTAGTAGGATGAGATAATACACGCCATTGAATCAAAAAGATGTAGTGCATATTCTGGTGACTATGATAAACTATCACCAAGAAAAACGACCTAGACTACAATGTGAGTGATCCTATCGTTTGGTGGAAAGTATAAGTAAAATGTTTTGCCCACAGCTTTGATAGATAAATCTTGCATAGTGTATATATGCTTGGCCTGTGTCCTGTCATCTTATCTCGCTTTTTCCAAGTGTAGAGAGTATGGTTAGTCAAGTGCTGGGGTTAAAATATAAATGATATGAAAAGAGACATACTAGGTGCTCGTTCGCGAGGAAAATAATGTGCAGAATAACGTGAATGGTGTTTCCTTCTCTATCAGCACAACCTATAACACTCTTTTTGAGAGTGTCTTCAATACCAGCTCAAAAGCAAGAGACGAATTATTAAATTCCATATTAGTAATATTCGCTTTTTTCTCATTTTACAGGAGGAGGTTGACGGTAATATGAGAGTGTTTGGTTGGGTACGAGTGCATTATGGAGTAGATTCTTCATGCCGTCCGCCTTAACCCTGAGTTACACTAAAAACTGGGATACTAAGTTAAGTTGTCTAAATAGAATGAAAGGTTTATTATAATTAATTGCTCAGAAGTTAAAGACATATCCAGAGAACATAAAGCTGATTTTCCTTAGCATCTATAGTTATTTATTACTACTCTTTCATTTTCTTTATTTTAAAATACCTATAGTCACATGTTTTATTTTTCTAAATTATATTTGAAATTTTTAGTATTTACTAATATAAATATATTATATATATGTTCATTATATATCTATAATATACTATTATATTACGTATATTATATATATTATATGTATACTTAATTACTATATATAATTTATTGCTTAAATTTAGTGAGAGTATAGTATACGCATGTATTTTATATTATTATATGTTTTGGTAATATATATATAATATTATTATATATACTCAAGTTGTAGTATTTAATATATACATAATAATGATATATATATATTATATAATATTATATATATAATATACTAGATTATAATATATATTATAATATATTATCATTATATATTATATATTCTATAATAATAAAAATATTATATATTAATATATATTATTACTATAATGATATGATAAAAATATATTGAGTATATATATAATACTATTTATTTTTAGGTAATAATATACATCTGGCGTACAAAGCAGAGTTCTCTACGAATACCATTCTTTCCATCAAATGAACATGTACTATTTCAGCGAGTTGGAACGTCTTTGGAAACAGTAAGATATGGAATAGTCAGCCGTTTTTGAATGCCCTTCAACTCAGTTTTCATTTTCATTTCAGATTCATCTTAAGTATTTTTTTGTTTATAAATTCTTACAAATCTCACAATAAATTCGCGCAACATCCGCAAGGCAAAACGCGGATGCGGATACGGATCGATCTTTAATATATAATATATTATATATATATATAGCGGATGCTCCGCGATCGTGTAATTTATAGTAATATATTATATACTGATATAAGTTATAATATATAATATATATATCAACACCGCATCCCTGAATGTGAAAAAAACTGACTTGCTGTCATACACTCACTAATATATATATAATATATTATATATATATAATATATATATATATATATCATACTATATATTTCTATATAATATTAATATATATGATGATAAAGAAAAATATAGTCACTAAAATATATATAACTGATATAATATATAGTCACTTAATAGATAGTATTATATATATATAAAGTAATATTAAATATATATATTTAGCCTACTTAAGGTAAATATATAATAATTTATAGTATTGTTTATTCAAGGATTAAAATACAATTGGTATTTAATAATAAAATAATTAAAATATTTATATTTATATATTATTGATTATATATATATATATTTAAGTCAATATACTATATAAATATATATATATATATATAATTATAATATATATAATATCAAAATATATAGAAATAAAATTATATTTTATATTACTATTATTAAATACAAATATATATATTCATAAAATAGATAGATTACAATCAAATTTTTATCTTTACATTCAATATATATATTAATGTATTCTTATACTTCAGTGTTTAGTATTACCCTTTTTATATTATTCATAAATATTTAAAGCATCTACATAATTTATTATGTAGCCCCTAATTTAGAGATGAAAATCAGAAGACAGAGGATGTGGTTCAAGTGGTTACTATAAAATCTCCCTGAAATATTATTAATCATAAGCGGATATCAAATATTTATTTATTAGATTTGATTCTTTAAATGATTCTTCTTAATATTAAATATATATCAAAGATATAAAAAATAATAATTAAAATATAGCAAATATATAAAAAGAATAATAAATAAAATAATTAAATATAATAATAATTAACTAATAGATCCTAATAATTATATTACTTTAATCTTAATATAACGAAAAAAACAATCAATAGAATCCATAGATTTTCTCAAACTGGAATGTGGTCTTAATATTTAATTAATGATTTTATAATCATGGTTTGTACAGTACAATATTATAAATGACAATAACAATTTATTCTTTCTCTGATAACGGGAGGCTTACTTAGCATTTTGCAACACAATCCGTTGTGTCCTTTGAAGCCTCTTCAAAGGCTCAATATATAATACTTCATTTAAGGTAAATTCCAAGTAATTTTGTTATCAGGAATCTGTATACGGGTACTAAGGATCTGAGAACTTAATGATTAAATTATGCTAAGCCCAAAACCAATTTTGACATCACAATTAGAGAAATCATATTATTTATAACTTATAATATTACAATATTTTAAGATTAATTATATATACTATATCTAAAGTTAATATTTTTTTATAACAGTATATTATGAATATATTAAGAATATATATATATAATAATTATATAAATCACTAGTATCGGATAAAGTACTATACCCTTACATACAGAATAATATAGAATGACGAGACATACTATAATGATTAAAGAGTTTGCAATTGCTTTTTAATAGGATCCAAATAATGAAACAAAACAATAATAATATTAAATATTAATAATTAACATATATAATATATAATAAATTCTATATTTATTAATATTTAATAATAATTATAATATAATATAATTAAAATATATATATTATATAATTTTATATTATCTATTTAAATATAATTAATAAATAATATAATAAATATAATATATTCAATTAAATATTAATAATATTAAATATAATTAATAATAATATAATAATAATAATATATATATAATATAATATAATAATAAATATAATATATATAATAATAAATAAAGCGCCATTAGTAACAACTAATATAAAGAAACCGATATATAAAAACAGTCTAACAGTAGGGGTGAACCTGAAGACGGAATTATCGTAAGGAAAAGAAAGTATAATAAACTAATAGAGGAGTAGAATAAATAAAGAATGACTAAAATAATACAAGAAGATTTAATAATAATAATATTCGATAGAGTGAGAGGAGAATTAAAGGTGGGAATTGAGAATTGAGTGAAAGGTCCAACTTAAGAATAAGGACACATATAATAATAATTAAGTGGTAAATACAATTACGATAAAAACTGATGCTTGGAAGAGGATAAGCGATCGGCACCATAATAATATGATAATAGATAGTTAGTCTATATATAATCATTATTACTAATAAAATGAATGGATAAAGAAATAATAAAGAAAATTAAAGTGAAATAGAACGAGAATAAAAGTGAATTTGAATTAAGATTAATATAATTGCTCCAAAATAAAATTGGGATTGTACATTAATGAACATCTACCATTAAATGATGGTAAGACGGTAGACAGTATAAAATAAATGATTTAGAATAATTTTTAAATCTCCCACTCTTTTGATAATTTTTGGATGCATAACTGTATTAAAATGAATATATAAGGATTAATAATCTCAAATTAACACACCCTTTCAATTTAAATTGTTAAGACAGAAGATAGGAAGAAAAAGAAGAATTACGGAAGAAAGAAGAAAAGAAGAAGAACGTAAGAAGACAGAAGTAAGCAGAGAACTTAGGCATTGCATGAACAAGAATTATAATTAACAAAACAACCAAAATAAAGATATTCATAAGCAACAAATACTAGTCAAGCAATAGAGCTGTCTAGCTATTTGACAGATAATATTCTAAACAATCCTACACAATTTAAAGAGTATTTAAGCCTAAGGTAAACCAACAAACCAAGGTATGGTGGTTATTATACGGTATGGATGATAATCAGGTGTAATTATAAAATGATAATCGTAATATAATAAAAATAATAATAATAATAATAATAATAATAATAATAATAATAATAATAATAATAATAATAATAATAATAATAATAATTAATAATAAATAAAATAAAAGTGGTAATATATAATTACCTATTATTATAACTATAATAATAAGTAATATTAATACTATAATAATTCATAATAATAATTATCTAATAATTGAATAATTAATAATATAATAATAATATAATATAATAATAATAATAATAATAATAATCATAATAATTAATTAATTAAAGAAAATTAACAGTATTTATTAATGGAAATGAGGAGACATGTTTGTGGTTCGCAACGATTTCTTAGGTCAAGTGGATGTTCCTCATATATGTATAAATGATTTAGACCAGGGACTTAAATGTAAGATTTCCAAGTTTGTAGATGATTCCAAATTGGCTTGATAAACTTCTTGGGTGGGCAAATATGTGGCAAATTAATTTTAATAATAAGAAGTGAAAAGTTCTTCACTTAGGTTACTCAAATAAAGGTTATAACTACGATGTGAATGGAGATTGACTTGAGTCTTTGAACCAAGAAAAAGATTTAGATGTCATTATAAGCAGTAATCTGAAAGTATAGCTAATCAGTGTATGGAAACAAGAAATAAAGCTAATAAGATTCTAGTTGTAATAAATTCCAATGTCGTTTACAAGAGTGAGGAAGTCATTAGTAAGCTGTGTGATTGCTATTTTAGGCCAGTATTAAAATATTGTTCACAAGTTTGGGCCCCTTATTTAATTAAGAAATGATATAGATATCCTGAAGAGAGGGCAGCGTAGAGCAACAACGATGATTTCTGGGTTTGAGGATAAGGGCTATGAGGAGAGGCTGGAGCTAGGAATGTTTTCTATAGAAAAGTGATTTCTTAGAGAGCACATGATACAAGTCTACAAAATATTTACACATATATTGATAATACTGGGATCAATAAATCCTTTATAGCGTACGACAGACGGGAGACCAGGGGACACAATAAGAAAAATATGAAGAAGACATGTAATTTTGATGTAAGAAAACATTCGTTCAGTGTTAAAGTTGATGTGACTCACTTGGAACATTTAAGAAAGGATTGGATAGGTAAATGGATGGTTTGGGCGTCATATAGTATATTTTGACTAAGCCAAATTGACTGGTTTTTATTTAGTTATTTTGTTCAATGCTTCGTTGGATTACATCTTGAAGCAAACATCCACTGATGTTCCTAGGGGGAACAGCAGATGTCATCGCTGGCCTTTGCAGATGACTTAGTGCTTCGAGCCTCTTCACAGCTGGGAATGCAAGAAAACCGACGATGAACTCGACAGGTGTTTACAAATACCTAGGAGTTCAGGTCACATCTTCTGGAGTAGTGAAATGGTCCTTTGGGGACTTCTGAGGAAACTCTTCTCACCTTTCCTCAAGCCACAGCAGAAGTTGCGCTTGTTATGTCAACCATTCGACGCCCAAATATGACATACCGGCTGTGGCAATTGCTTTCGCCTACAATCAGGAACTGCGTGTGGCAGATAGAAAATTGGTTCGGGCAGAGGTGAGGAAGTTTATGCATCTTCCTTCCGATACTCCGGTCCCCATGTTCAGGCAACCTCCCCCTAGGGTTGGGCTGGGGATACCGGAGTTTGAGCGGTCCATTTGCACTCAGCTTGAATCACTGCGTTTCGAGATGGAGCGACGTTGGGGTGTATGGGCCCTGGCCGCTTCAGCTATCAGAATACCTGTCTCGTCGAGGACGACCATACCTATTAACGGGGAGAGTTTGCTACTTTGCAAACATCTTCCTCAAACTTGGCACCCCATCTGGTGGTGATGTAACCTCGTCATAGATGAGATTACTTGACCATGCACCCCCAGGAGGGACCCCAGGAAATGGTCGTAGAAGGACGAAATTTGGTATACACCCTTCTTATAATGTATCCTCGATAGAGAAGAGGTAAAGTGACACTACGCCCATTTTTGTAGCAATTTAACTAATATTTTTTTTAACCCATGTTTTTTTACACCATTTTGCAATTTCAAATGGGGTAAAAAAAATCACATTTTTTTTCTTAAATATACAAAAAACATTTTTAATACATGTTCAATACCTTCACTAATACCAACCTCAATAACATGTATACCATAGCATTTCTATATGTCAAGTGTATGAGGAGAAAAACAAAAGTTTAAGATTTTTGTTTTTTTTTACTCCACTTGACTATATATATATATATATATATATATATATATAAATATATATATATATATATATATATATATATATATATATATATATATATATATATATATATATATATATATATATATATATATATATATATATATATATATCACTGAACAATATTTAATTATTCAAAATAAATTTTTTTTTTTTTTCGTTTTCGTTCTTTTACAAAATAGTATATTATTTTACTAGTTTGAATTGTTTTAATATTATTATTATTATTATTATTATTATTATTATTATTATTATTATTATTATTATTATTATTATTATTATTATTATTATTATTATTATTATTATTATTATTTGGAGTTAATTTCTTTACTAATAGTCTTAAGAATAGTGTTGGTCCCAATAATGGTTCTGAATAAATAACTGGTTTAATGGTGTAGGCATGCAACTTTTTATTACAAAGTCCTCCAAATTTCAAAAAGAATCATCCGGATTAGGGTTGGCCAACACACCGGGTTCGGTGCGATGCGGTATGTAAAAATCAGGAGCTCTGCCAACCCTAATCCAGATCTAAAGATTTAGCATTAAGAATGATGCCAACTTTTGAAACAACTTACGATTGTGAAAATATTTTCAAAATTCAATAATTAACTAAATCAAAATAATGATCGTGTTTAACTAATAAATATTGAATGCCAGTTATTTTACACAGTATACAATTATAGGGAAAAACTGTCCTCAATACTGTTAATGAAAACGGCCCTGAATAATAAAACATAATCTCTCTCTCTCTCTCTCTCTCTCTCTCTCTCTAGCATCATCTCTCTCTATGGGTTATACAGCATATATATAAGGTATATATATATATATATATATATATATAGAAAGATAGCAGTATATAAATATCTATATCTATTTTTTCATATAGAGATATATATATATATATATATATATATATATATATATATATATGTGTGTGTGTGTGTGTGTGTGTGTGTGTGTGTGTGTGTGTGTGTGTGTTTGTACAGTTTAGAACGTCATGGTTATTCTAGGTTAATTTTGAAAAATTGCTTTGATTTTTGTGGGAAATGATGTAAATACAAATTTAGCGTTCGAAATAGGTGGTAAAATTTTTATTTTTTTTTGAGTCAATGTACAGGGCCCACCACGACCCACAAAGAAGCGGCCACACTGGGTTGAATAATCAGCTCCATGAGTGGGTTCTGGCTTATACATATTTTAAATGTCAAAGAAAATTTGGGTGGCGAAATGAATATTCAGGCAAAAAAATTAAAACCAAAAAAAATATAAAACATTACCTTACATTATAAATAGTCCTATTTTGATAATAATAATATAATACATAACAAAATCATATATTGTAAAGAATTTTCAACTCCTGAAGACAAGGAAATAGATGCTGCTAAAGTGGGAAGATTCAGATAAGATATGGGATAACCTTTTAGAAGGTATTATGGACCATAAAGTAGGAAAATGACGACGGCGAATTGGGTCCAGTTGGGAGGAGGGTCTCGTGACATGTAGTGGCTGTGAGTGATATTGGTGTGGCCAATACAGAGGCGTGCAAGTCACCTCGTAAGCGCTTTCTGTCGGTGGGAGGAAGACCACTCACTAATGCTCGGCTTTATATTTCTAAGTTTCACTCCCCGCTGATCACTCATCCAGCACTCTTGCCAATAAGACCGAAAGCCTTGTCGGAGAGCAGGATAATAGACGGCCTTGTCGAATTTCATTCAGGAGGTACCTGGAACAGCTCCGAAAAGAAGAGGCGGCCAATTTGGCCTTTCTGTCGGCTATTTCAATGCCAGTTACCCCTACATGAGAGTGGGGTCACCATGTTATCATTTGTTTCTAACGGGAGTGGAGTAGCCGAAGAAATTGTTGCACAGCGAATACCATTGTGTTTTTAGAATAATGGGTTTTTAGCGCCTGAAGTGCGCTTGGCAAATCTGAATAAATGACATAAGAGTAGTCTTGGTTAAGGAATAGAATTTGAGAAAGGTCAATCATTATAGCCATTAATTCTGCAGTAAAAACTGAAGTTTGAGGTGGGGAAGATATGGTAGAGGTTACGGTCATGAAAGACAACAGACGCACCCACACTGTCCCCTGTTTTAGAGTCGTCAGCAAACACTCGAGTAAATTCACCGTGAATTGCGGAATGAGACAGGAATGATGCCTTTAACAAGGCAGCAGGGTGGCTAGATTTGGAGAGAGAGGTCAATACCTAGCAAATTGTGGGGGCAGGGAATAGACAAGGTGTATACTCTTCGTCATAAGAGAAAAGCAAAAGGGATGTTGAAGAAGTTAAGGATGTTATAAACTGTCTTTGCAAATGGCCAGTAATTAGGATTTTGAGGTATCCCCCGCAGAATCAGTGTCAGAGCAGACCAGAGTTGGAAAAAAAGCCGGGATTGGACCAAAAAACACATCCCAGTGCTTTTTTTGGGGGGTTTTATTGGGCTTTTTTGGGTTTTATTGGCTTTTTTTTATAATTTCTGTTTGAAGAATGGAGTATGTACCAAATCATCTTAAAACACTCTCTTTTAATGTCATTTCCATTATTTTGACAAATAAATTAATAAATAGGTATAAAATTTACAAATTAAACATATAATTTGGTAACAGACATTGTCTAATTCCCACTGCTGAATGAATGTCATTGCCTAATTGGTGAAACTTGTAAAGGTAAATGGTATTGCTATTGTTACAGGTAATAACATAACAGGACTATCTTAAGTAAAGTAATTAAGTAATATATTTAAATTTATAATATTTAAACTTCGAACATTGTCGCATAACATAATATGAGGCTCTGAATAGTAAGTTAGCTACCAATAGTTCAGCAGTTACCTAGGGAACTAGGCAGGTTTGCACTCTGATACTTCCCAAGAAGGCCTCACTAACCCACTTCAGGTCTGGGCTTATATGGTAAAACTGAGTAAAGTAAAATTGGGAGATTTCGAAAAAAATTACAGTATATGTATATAGTCACTTTATTTAAAAATGAGTAAGGCACACTGTAGAAAATTCAGAGATTTTTAATATATATATATATATAATATATATATATATGATATATATATATATATATATATATATATATATAGTAAAGGTTATATATATATATATATATATATATATATATATATATATATATATAGTGTGTATTTCAAAATAGGGGGAATAAATTTGGGAGGATTTTATCTTTGTATCATTTCAAGCGTTTTGTCTTAAATAAAGTTACTTAGTTCCTCATTTAGTAGTAAATGAGTTAGAAGGTGCAAGGGTTATGATGTGAATATTGGTGTTTATGTTCCGTAGATGTGGTTGGCTACGGAAACTCTGCAACGTAAAGTAGTAACCTATAGAACAGGGTATTGCTGTCTCTAATATTGGACACTGCTATAGGTTGCTTGATAGGTACCACCTTATTATAGAGATAGGATGAATAATACTAGGAATATTGTTGATAGTATTCGAGCAATATTTACTAGGGAAACGGATACAACAATAATAATAATAATATAATAATAATGCAAATGAAAATAATATTACTAATAACAATATTAATGCCTTAATAACAATAATTATTTGATAAGTAATATTACTATGATAATAGTAATAATACGAATAGGAACAGGAATAATAATAACAAAGAAGTATAATAAGAATAATAATAATCACAATAATAATAATAATAATAATAATAATAATAATAATAATAATAATAATAATAATAATAATAATAATAATAATAATAATAATAATAATAATAATAATAATAATAATAATAATAATAATAATAATAATAATAATTAATTTAGTAATTAATTAAAAAACTCCGAAAGCTTATTAAACTTTACATTATAAAAGTACACGCGTCACAAAAGGTTACGCCTATCACGTGACCCCGAATTTAGCAATGTATAAATGATAGATGTCGCTGTACCGACACGTAATGGCAATCGTCACAGACAGAAAGTGTTTATATTGTCACAGACAGAAAGTGTTTACGGTGTTTGGTGCATCTTACATGATCCATAAAGCAATCATACGTATTGAAATCACGGTGTGAATTGTGTTTGCCTGTAACTATATTTGAACTAAACGTCTCTCATCCTAGAAGGTATGAACATACTTTATACTGATATAATTAGTTGAAGTTGTATGACCTGGAGTATACTACAGGTGTAGTTTGACTGTTATCATGCTAAATATAATTTGAATTGTATATCTTTATGTTTCGGCCCTCCGTGAGTCGATGCATAGTTGTGGATTTTAATCGTTGTTGTAATGGCATAATGATAATATCCACAACGTTAGTTCACCTATTTCCGATTATTAGAATTATTCCTATTGTTGTTAGCATTATTCATTTGTATTATTATAGTATTATTATCACTATAAATATAAATGGATTATTAGCAATATTATTTTCCTAATTATATTATTTATCTTATTTGTCTCCTTATTATTATTAACATTAATGACATTCGGCATCATATTATTCATATTATTCATATTATTCATATTATTCATATTATTATTCATATTATTATTATTATTATTATTATTATTATTATTATTATTATTATTATTATTATTATTATTATTATTATTATTATTATTATTTTATTATTATTATTTTATTATTATTATTATTATTATTATTATTATATTATTATTATTATTATTATTATTATTATTATTATTATTATTATTATTATTATTATTATTATTATTATTATTATTATTATTATTATTATTATTATTATTATTATTATTATTATTATTATTATTATTATTATTATTATTATTATTATTATTATTATTATTTGTAGACGATATCGCTGCCACAGTGACGGATAGGTTGTATGGCGGGATATCCATTCAATGAGCAGGCGGACATGCTGTACATGTATGGGCGGGCGGATGGAGTCGGGCGAGAAGCAGCGCGCCTATATCACGAACGATTTCCTAACAGACGTCAACCAACCCACAAAACCTTCGCGTCTGTATACCGGCGTCTCTCAGAGAGAGGAACACTCGCACCACAGACACTGGACCGTGGTCGCCCAAGAACATCCCGCACACCTGCTGTAGAGGAGCGCATCCTGGAGGCTGTTGGAGACAATCAACGTTTGAGTACCCGACACGTAGCAGCAACTACTCAGATCTGTCATTGCACGGTGTGGAAAGTACTACGTGGAAACCTCCTGTATCCGTATCATATCCAGAGGGTACAGGGCCTTACACCTGCGGATTACGGTCCACGATTAACATTGTGTCAGTGGTTCCGTCGCATTAGCGCCGCAGACGAATATGTCGTTATGTTTACCGATGAGGCCACCTTCGGGAGGGATGGTATCGTAAATTTCCACAATGACCATGTATGTGACACGACAGGGTAGACATCAGCAGCAGTTTCGGGTCAACGTGTGGGTTGGTATTGTTGGCGATACCTTGATCGGTCCCCATATTCTCCCTCAGTCTTTAAATGGTCATTCGTATTGTCAATTTCTAATGAACACCTTACCCATTCTCATGGATAATGTACCCTTGGCAGTGAGACAGCGTATGTGGTTCATGCATGACGGTGCCCCTGCACACTTCAGTCGCGAGGTACGCAACCTACTGGACACCAAGTACCGGGGACGATGGATAGGTAGAGGAGGTCCTGTCAACTGGCCAGCACGGTCCCCAGACCTAAATCCCCTCGACTTCTGTCTATGGGGATACTTAAAAACCCTCGTGTACGTAGACGTGCCGACCTCCGCCGAAATTATTACCCAACGGATTATAGATGCCTGTACACGGATTCGACAAGAACCAGGAATCTTTGCAAGGATACGCCAGTCCATGAACCGTCGCGTTGCAGCTTGTATTGAGGTTGGTGTGGGACACTTTGAATACCATTTGTGAGGCAGGTCCTATTATTATGTAGCGCATAATACACATTCGGCATATTGTAATTATTATTATTATTATTATTATTATTATTAATATTATTATTATTATTATTATTAGTAGTATATGCAATGAAAACGCGAAAAAGCGTTTCAATGATAAATGCGAAACGGTTAAACACCAACGAACCGAAGGAAGTACACTG
>JABUQX010027024.1:5000-12500 GCA_015478945.1 Trachelipus rathkii
GAAAAGTGACGATGACGATTGAGTAAAAATATGATTTTGACGATGACGATGACTATTAATCTTCCCATTACTAAAATATTATATATATATATATTATATATATATATATCATAATATATTATTATATATATAATGCTAAATATATATATATATATATATATATATAGTATATATATATATTAATAATAATATTAATATATATATATATGAAAATGTATATATAATATAAAATTATACATAAATATAATATATATATATATATATATATATATATATATATATATATATATATATATATATATATATATATAGTATTTATAATATTTTAAATATATATATATAAAAAAAAAAATATAAATTATTTATTTATATATATATATCAGAGCTGGGCGCGCCTATAATTTTTTTGAGTGCGCCTGCGCCTATGAGCCTATGCCGCCGGACCTAGTGCGCCTAGCGCCTATGCGCCTATATCTATGCGCCTATGCGCCTATGCGCCTGCGACTTTTCGCCGGGCGGTGCCTGTTCGCTAAATTTATTTGCAAAGTAAACTTTAGTGCGATAATAAAAGCATGCTTTTATAAGGAAGAAAAACACATTAATTTTTGTAATTAAAACACCGTAAACTAATATCTACACGTCCTCTTCCTCCTCCATGTCCTTGTGGTCCATATTTTCCCCCAGGAGGTCCAGCACGAGCGCTGCAGAAGTTGCAAATTTTCAGAGCCATAGTTGCCAATTTATTTGTAGTTAAGAACTACTGAACTAGTTATATATATATATATATATATATATATATATATATATTATATATATATATATATATATATATATATATATATATATATATATATATTATATATAGAATAATATATATATATATATATATATGTATATATATATATTATATATATATATATTATATATATATATATATAATAATATATAGAATTATATTTATATATATATATAAAATTTATTTATAAATAAAAAATATTTATATATTATATAAAATAAATATATATATATATATATATATATATATATATATATATATATATTATATATATATTATATATATATATATATAAGTTATTACAGGTTACATAGAATGATACAAGTTAGCCATGCTTCTAAGTTCTAACTTTTAAGGATAAAAAAAATGCTTTGTTCCTGTTCAAGCGCGGCTATAGGCACAGAGAATTGGCTGATGCGCCTATGCTTAGTCCCGCCTTTTTAAAAATTGTTCGCCTATGGCGCCTTTGCGCTAGCCGAATTGATAGTGCGAACATAGGCGCATAAGGCGCAACTCGGTTGGCGCAACGCCAGCTCTGATATATATAATATATATATATATATATATATATATAGTATATAATAATAATATATAAATATATATATATATAAAATATATATATATATATATAATATATATAATATATAGATATAAATTAAACACTAACAATTATCAAAAGGAATTAGATAACACGATAAAAAATATGCTGGCAATTTGAATTTTACAGAAACTTTGCGTCAGCACCCCATTTATGTATGTATGTGTGTTATGTATGTATGTATGTATGTATGTTATGTGAGATAGTGTGTATATGTTGTTATGCCTTATATTATCAACAGGAGATCGGGAGTAAATTACATATGCGACACTTTGAGATTGACTTTAAAATCGAGAATAAGGTAAAAGTGGGGTAATGTGTGCGATGGGTGGGTAAGGGGTCGCACAACTTTGAAATTTTGCACACAGTATCAGACCTTGATACTGACGTCCGTGCATAGCGTAGTTTTAACAAATTTTAAATTTTATAAAAAAAGGTGTTTGACCACCACACACACACACATTATATATATATATTATATTGATATATATATATATAATATTATATATATATATAAACATTATATTTCTATGCCATATATAATTAATATTAATATATATATATATATATAATATATTATCGGTATGTATATAATAATATATATATATATATATATACTATATATATATATATATATATTTATATATATATATATATATATATATATATTATATATATTATATATATATATATATATATATATAATATTATATATATATCTATATATATATATATATAATTATAGTATATATATAAATACTATATATATAATACATATTAGATAATTAGAAGTAATATATTCGAACTGCTTTTCAAATTAAATAATTTCCTTTTTGGGGTGGAAAAGTTTTGTTAATTGCTAACAAACTTGCTGCAAATTATTTCCTTTTGCTTCTGAATCACTTTGAATACTTTATCACTTTTTAATTAACTTCCGGCACCTCACTAAACAGTACAGTTTTACTTTGTATTGAATATATATACTATATATATATATGATATATATATATAATTATATATATATATATTAATATAATATATATTATATATATATATATATATAATATATATTATATATAGTATATATTTTTTTTTTTTTTATCTTACTTTGTTTTAAAAATCTTTGCAAATTGTCTAATTATAATGTGTATAAAAATCTTTTGAATTGCTGGCTACTCAGTTATTTAGCGTATAAAATCCACAGAGCAGCCTTTTCATTCTTACTTCAAGACTTCAGTTTAATTTTGTTTGCTATGTCCTGTGTTTTTAAAGAAGAATCTTTGTTTTCAATCGATACATTATAGTTTTAGCATAAAGTGTAATATTTTCCGTTTTTTATAGTTTGGACAATACTTATATTATATATATAATATAAATATATATATATATATATATATATATATATATATATATATATATATATATATATATATATATATATATATATTATATATATTATATATTATAATTATATATAATATATTATATATATATATATATATATTATATATATATATATATATTAATAATATATAGATATATATATATAATATAATCATATATATATTTAGTATATATATATATATATATATATATATATAATGTATAATATATATATATTATATATATATATATATTATATATATATATATATATATATATATATAATATATATATATAATTATATATATATATATATATAATATATATAAATATATATATATATACATATTATAATATATATATATATATATATATATATATATTATAGCTTTCACAACAACTCACGGTCAGAAAACCCTATTCAAGAAGGGGGTGTTGCACACTCAAAATTTCCCCCTCTTGTGCAAGTTGTGCAGATGAGCAAAGACGCAGGCTTTAAAGTGAACGAGATTAAGTTCAGTTAGAGAAAACAGAAGATGGGAGAAGTTCACAGAACAGAGGTGGTGGGAAAAAGGAAGCCCCGCAGCACACTAGCCAGGAGTACCAATATCTACACAAAATTCGTGCGTAGACACAGCACCCCTTGTGCTACGAGGGGCGTCGTAAAGGTGGTGGTACGCGTGTGGTAAGTTCCATCAAACAGCTGCCGCTGCTGTATCTGCAGCAAAGAGATATAGCACCAACATCGCGCCGCAAAGATAGAGGGTCAAGTGAACCGGAAAGTACAGAACAGTTTATAAGCCTTTTGGCTTTTGATGCGACCCTGTCCAAAAGCCGAGTGAAACCAGAGCAACCCCAGATATGAGAACAGTACTTCATACAATGGCAGATGAGACCCTTGTATAGCTGAAGTAGCTGAGGAGAGGAAAAATAGTCTCGCAGTCTAAGCATAACTCCCAGTTTCTTTGAGGCCGACCTAGCAACCGTTGTGATGTGAGGTTTCCAAGACATTTTTTTTTTGTTTATGTTAAGGCCAAGGATGTTTATATTGTCAACAGGAGAGACGAGAGAACCGTCGAAAGAGATAGGAAAGTTAGAAGGTGTTTTAGAGAGGGAGACTTGTAGAAGTTGGGTTTTCAAAGAATTGAATTTCACAAGGTTAAGAAGATCCCACCCTGAAATTCTATCCAGATCAGCGAGAATAGAATGGGAAAGATTAAGACGAGAGGCAATTCTAGAAATAAAAGAAGGAGCAGAATTGAAATGAGTTAAATATTGAAGAGTTGAGTCATCGTCATATGAGTGGATAGAGTTAGATGTGCAGGTGAGGAGATCATTGATGAAAAGTAGGTATAAAATAGGAGATAAGACAGAACCCTGAGGAACACCACTTTTGACAGAAAAAGAAGAAGAAGTCGCTCCATCAACACCAGTCTGATATTGAGCGACTTGCAAGAAGGCTAGACATAGGTAAGCAAAGAGAAGAAGAAAACCCAAAAGAAGGGAGCCTGGAGAGCATAGACGCGTGCCATACCCGGTCAAATGCTTTGGATATGTCAAGCGCCACCAAGCAAGTCTCCCCGTAGTTCCTAAGGGCGGAAAACCATAAATCGGTTAAATAGGAAAGTATATCACCAGTACACCTCAAGCACCGAAAGCCGTACTGACGATCGGAAAGAAGGGAATGAGATTCCAGATGATCTAAGATGTGAGAGTTGATAAATATTTCAAAGATCTTTGGTAGAATACAAATGAGAGCTATAGGGCGATAGTTAGAAGGATCAGAACGGCTTCCTTTTTTTCGGAACAGGTTGGAAATGTGCGTGATTCCAACACTGAGGGAAAGTGTTAATATTGAGACATAGAGAATATAGTTGAACGAGGGACGGGGTCAGCATGTAAGCACACTCCCTCAAAACTCTGGGAGAAATTCCATCCGGGCCACCCCGCCTCCTAACGTTCTAGATTTCAGAGCCCCATGCACTCGATCAAATGTAATCACAGGCAAAGGCATAGGACACCTGAGAGAAGAGGGAGGAGGAGGAGGAGGAATGCCAGAATCGTCCAGAGTTGAGTCAGAGGAAAGTAGGAGGCCGAAGAGATTAGCCTTTTCGGTTGGAAAATTAGCATCAGAGCCATCAGATCGAATAAGAGAAGGAAAGGCAGATTTACAGAAGCTGTTAGGGATGTTATTAGCATGAGGCCAGAAAGATTTGTCAGTACAAGAATCAGGGAGGTTAGCTCAGTTTTGCTTAATGAAAGCCCGTTATGCTCGTCGAAGAGTGTCCCTGCAATGATTTCTAGCTGAATGAAAATTAGCCAGAGTGATAGGAGAACGAGATTCTTTCCCCCCCGATACACCGCTGTCCCTAGAACCTGAATGGCCAGGAACAAGTACGATCGAACCATGGATTATGAGTGGAGAGACAGATTCAGTCGGAAGAAGGAATGAAACCTACTTCATCTTTCATCAGCGATTACAGATCCCACCTTGTCGGCAGAAATCAAAGCGTTACCAGAGTCGAATCAGTCACTCTAAATATAGTTAGCATAGAAGCAACGAAATCAGCCCGATCAAAGTTCCAGAAAAAAACACAGAGAACAGGATGGATCAGTTGGAGAGAAAGCATTAAAATTAAGAGATATAAGGTTGTGGTCAGATTTACCAATAGAGAACCGACAGGGGGTATTTATAGGAAAGACTGGTGGTGAAATATAGATCAAGTGTGTTCAAGAATTGGTCGGGACGATCTCGAATGTGTGTGTAGGTTCTTTGATTAGTTCCTCCAGATCGTTGAGAATGATGAACGATTCGGCCTCATCCCCACCTAAATCAGTATGAGAGGACCCATCCACTCAGTGTTGTGTATATTGAAATCCCCTAAATAGAGGACCTCAGTATTTGGTTGAGAAGTATAACATTCTTGTGAGAAGTAGTAAGATATTCAAAAAAGGATTGAAAATCTGCTCTGTTAAGAGAACAGTAGCAGAAGCACAAGATTATTGTAGTAGAAGGAAGAAAGATTTTAAGCCACGGAACATCGAAGTTGGGAGATTCGAGATTCACGAGACATGTTACGTATTAATGTTTACATAGGCACACACTCCACCCTTCAGACGGAAATTAAGAAATAAGTTATAGTTGGATACATTAAACGAGTCAGATGATGAATTCTTAGCCATCTGAGTCTCAGACCAGAGCAAAAGGTTATGGTTAGAGTTAGAGAGGTGGTATTCCACAGACTCAAAGTTAGAGTGTAAGCTGCGGATATTGGTAAAGTCAATCGAAAGCCCGCGTCCATGCAAATCCGCCATCTCTCTCTCACACACACAAATCACACGCATCAACACACATACACACAACTATAAACAATAGACAAAATCAGACTAAAACAATAGAAGAAAACTAGATAAAATTGAACATAAACTAAATCCTAGCATTAAAAAATTCAAGTGCTAAAATTAATTTAAAATCAATTACTGTACAATGTAAAAATAAAACTTAAACCTATGCAACTTTACCTTACTCTAATAAGTAATTAAATTTGTTAAAACTAACAACTACACAAACGTTAAAAAATGAAAAAAATAAAACTAGATAGAACTTATCTTTTGAATCACTGAAACCAGAACAATGCCGAAATGAATAAATCATTTCCAGTGATACTATTTAAAATTTTTAATTAAAACAAAATATGATTTGAAAAGCACACAAACACTTTCACCGAACACAGCACAACATAATAATAATAACAATGAGTAAACAGAGGAGCGTCAGAGGTGACTTTTAAACACACGTCTACACTGCGTAAATATTAAAACCTTCTATTGATATATATATATATATATATATATATATATATAATTATATATATATAAAAAAGAAAATTTATCAAAATATATTATATATATATATATATATATATATAAGAGAATAAGGCACCTTAAGTATTTCATGGTTTGCCGGAAGACCTGAGTAGATTAGGCAAACTCTTTCTTCAATTCGTAAGTCGTAGTATTTTTATTTTTATCTGATCTTACCCGAGCTGTTAAATTAAATTTTCTTTCTGTTTGAACAATTTTTTTTTGGCAAATTTCATCTTTCTGGTCATTGAGAATCTTTTTGTTTTAATGTTAGACCAATTCTATAAGTTCACCCCTCACTAGATAAAGTAGTAGAACTGGTCCATCCTTATACAGCAGAACAAATTTTGATGGATTCATACAATTTCAATGCCAATGTAAAATTATCAATTGGAAATTCAACAATAATCAGTTTGAAAATGTTCAGTTCCTTTGACAGTGCATAATACTAATCTTGACAGATTCGGTATTCTTTGATTAGATTATTTCCTCCATTTTATTCTTGGAAATGAAATCCACGATTTGCTTTAATACTGAGTTTTGCTCTTGGTATGAAATAAATTGGGAAGTTGAAAAGACAGGAAATTTTTGGCTTGAAAAATATTTCCCTTGATTTAAATATCGATTGCAGATCTTTACTTTGAGTACGAGATTTGTTTTCACTTCAATCAAAATTTAAACTTTTTCTAAAGAAATTCTTATAATAGTTGGGGACACAAAAAAAATTATCAAAATTTAAAAGGCGTATTTCGCCCACTTATACAGCCTCTAAAATTTTAAAATTGACCGAAAGGCAGAAAGTTATCGCAATTTTTCATTCCTGATGAAAATTTTATCTCACTTCTGAAATTGGCTACTG
>JABUQX010027024.1:37500-40000 GCA_015478945.1 Trachelipus rathkii
TAAAACTGAACAAATCTAGAAGCAAATGAAGGAAACGGTTGTTAGCTGTGCAAAAGAAGTATGTGGATGTACTAAAGTATTAGTAAGAATGTTAGCAGCAGGAAGTACGAATTGGTGATGCAAGAGGTTGGAAAGTGTATGGTTGAAATGCATCAAAAGCTATTGATGAGGTTTGAAAAGAAAAGGCCTGGAATTAAGTGGTGGTAAGATGAATGGAATACTAAAAGGCAGTACGGAGGAGGAAAGTGCGAGGTAGACAAACACCTAAGGAAGATAATGAGGACTACAAGGTAATAGGGAAGCTCTTCTGGGAGGAAGCGCGGATAAAAATGAGAATAAGGGGAATCTGCTTAGAATAATGAATAGGGATAGTGCTTTCGTAACTGATAAAATGAATGTGAGGGGAGTGTGAAGGGAAACTTTGAAAATCTGTACAATATTGGCAGTAATGAAGAGTGATAGTGAATGTGTGAGTTTATCTGAGGGTGCAAGAAGGTATATGTATTTTGGGGGATGAGGTCATGGTATGGACAAGGTAGGTAGAGTGAAAAAATTGAAGAATGGTAAATCTGCTGGTTTAGATGAAAGTACTGGCGAAATGATTGGATTTGGAAGTTGTGTAACAAAGTTTCGTTTATGGAGGGTATAGTTCTGAGGGATTGGAGTAGATAGTACCCTTATATAAGGGTAATGGGTATAAGGGTAACTGTAGAATTATAGGGGAATTAGAAGTTTATTGGAGCATCAGGAAAAGATATATGCTGGTATATTTTAGTCGAAAGAGTGCGTCGCGAGTGACTGAATGACTGATTAGTGAAGAACAAGGTACGTTTAGAAGTGGTAGATGTGTGGATCAAATTTTTACACTGAAACTTTTTTTTGTGATGAGGTAAATAAGAATAAACTGTATTTATATTTTATGTATTTGCAACAGGCGTATGATAGAATTAATCGGGAAGCTCAATGGCAGGTGCTAGTGATATATGGTATTGGTGGGAGGCATCTGAATGAAATCAAAAGTATGTAAAGTGTAAGAACAAATGAGCTCAAAAGCTGATCGGTTTAATATTAAGAGTGGAGAGAGGCAGGGATGTTATGTCTCCTTGGTTATTCAATTTACATATGAATGGGATTAACAGCTAGAGGTAGAGGGGGATGGGGGTTAGAATCATGGAGAAGAGAAGAGAGTAGAGGTGCTGCCCTACCTTTATATGCGAAAGATTTGGTTTTGTGGGCGAATCTGAAGAGAGTTTTTAGAGAAAATGTAGAAAGATTTGGCAGGGTGTGTAAAAGGATGGGTTTAAAAGGAAATGTAGATAAGAGTAAGGTTATGTTTCAGAGTAAACAAAGGTTGCAAGTTAGATAGTGATTATTAATGGGAAACTGAGTTTTTAAATATTTAGACAAACATGTATTCCTCATTTAATTCTCCCACTGAGTGCGGATAGAGTCTGAGTGATAGGGCCTTAAATGAGGGTATGTTGTTACCTTTGCTGTAATGTACAGTGAGACTATGGTCTTGGGATGCAAGAGGCTTTAGATTAGAGTAAAATGTGAAGATACAATATTAGGGGCTGTTAGGTGTGAGAAGAATTGGAAAATAACTAATGTTAACTGTCAGAGAGTCAGTGATGTAAAAAGAAAGAGCAAATGAATTAAAAATACATTCTGAGATGCTTGGTCATGTAGAAAAGATGGATGATAATCTAACACACCCCTAAGATTGTACATCTGAACACAATGTACTTTAGATACCTCTAATTACAGACCATAGTCTCACTACTATATATTAACACAGGTAGCAACATACTCTCAAGTAAGATCCAAGCGCACTCAAGACTTGGTCCATTTACATCCACCAACGGTTTAATTGCACCAGCCACCTTCCTGCCATTCACAACTTTCCTATCGCACTCTGTAACATCCGTTCCATTTTCACCCAACATATATCCTACATGTTTAAACTCAGACACTTATTTCAGCTGCTTACCATCTAACATAATTTCACACCGAGGACTGCCTTCACTCACAACCATAAATTTACTCTTATCTACGTTTACTTTCAAACCCCTCCTTTTGCACACCCTGCCAAAACTTTCTACCAATTCTCTCAAACTCTCTTTAGATTCTCCACCCAAAATCAAATCATCCGCATATAATAGGTAGGCACCCTCTACTCTCTACCATTCTCCATCATTCTAACACTATCCCCTGCCACTTCCACCTTATTGTTTCATAACCCCATCCATACACAAATGAAATAACCAAGGAGATATAACACATCCCTGCCTCACCCGCTATTAATATTAAACCAATCACTTTCGACTCCCTTTATTCTAACACACGCTTCATAATCGTCATACATTCTTTTGATTTCATTTAGAATCTTACCTTCAACACCATATATCACTAACACCCGCCATATAGCTTCCCAATTAATAATATCATAAGCTGGTTGCAAATTCATAAACCTAAATAAAATTTATTCTTCTTCTTCCTC
>JABUQX010027024.1:45000-50000 GCA_015478945.1 Trachelipus rathkii
ACATATTTTTTCATTTTCAACCTTTAATTTTGATTTTTAATTCTATATTTCACTTTAATTCGTAGCTTTGATTAGGTCTCCACCCTAAATAATGTCATTCTGTTTTCTAGATACCTGATGATGAGTATAGTAATACTTGAAACGTTTTGTGTGAATAAAAAATAACTCTATGTCTTTGGTATCGTGCTTAGCCATCTTATTCATTCTTTTTATATATATATATATATATATATATATATATATATATATATATATATATATATATATATATATATATATATATATTATAAAGAGTATATATATATATATATATATATATATATATATGTTAGTTATGGTTATTATATATATATATATATATATATATATATGAGCAGTTATAGTTATATATATATATATATATATATATATATATGTATATATATAGACGCAAAGAGAGATACAACTCACACCCACACCACTCGCTCTATAATGGTATATATATATATATATATATATATATATATACATATATATATATATATATATATATATATAGTTATGTTATTACTATAAGGTAATATATATAAGGTCGGTATATATATATATATATATATAGAATATATATATATATATAGTTATATATATATATATATATATATATATATATATATATATATATATATATATATATATATGGGCACACATATGTATTAGAGCATATATATATATATATATATATATATATATATATATATATATATATATATATATATATATATATATATATATATAAGAAAATAGTATTGAACACTGCTTAACATTCAGCATTAACGAAAAAATAAACCAACAAATAAGAATATGTGCCTTCCTTCCTAAAGAACGTATGAAAAACGAAAAATTTCATTGTAATTTTCATTTTAAACGAGATTTGGTTTGTTACTGCTTAATTTCATCATAAAGTGTTTCATAACCAGAACAAAAATAATAATAAATGGAGTTGTTTCATTGTTTTGAAGCATCTTTGATTGGTCTATAATATCAATAAAGATATTGTTTATATTAAAGTATTATTTTTGAAGAGAAAACCAATGAAATCTTCCAAATTCTTCCTTTAAATTTTTCCTCTCTCTCTCTCTCTCTCTCTCTCTCTCTCTCTCTCTCTCTTCTTCTCTCATATATATATATATATATATATATATATATATATATATATATAGAATATATATATATATATATATATATATGTAGGTATAGAGTATATATATATATATATATATATATATATATATATTCAACATTTTACCATTTAATATTTTTCTTCACAACACGTCATTATTCCTTTATAAAGGGTTTCTCCTGATCAATACTTTTCAGCTGGGTTAATAAAGCAACGTTGGATGCAAAGTAGACAGTTTACTACATAATGAAATAAGGGTTTTTTGAAAGATGGAAAAGTCAAAACAAAAATGATGCAAAATTATATGAGCACTTGTGGTAAAAATCATCATAATTTGTAGGACAGCAGTGAATGCCCAGTGACCATGTGTGATATATTATGCATGAAGATATATACACCCAAATAAATAAATATATATATATATATATATTTGCACATGCGTTTATGCATATGTTGCCGGCATACAAATATATCTATATTATATATATATATAGTATATATATATATATATATATACATATATATTATTATATATATAGATATAAATAGTATATATATTATATATGTTATATATATTATGTTATATATAGTTGGTTATATATATATATATATTATTATTATATATATATATAGATATAAAATTATATATGCGATTTAGATTAGATTATTAGGGTGGTGGTTTCTTTTGAGGCCCCTTTAGTCACTGCGACCTGTATGGATCTTTGTGACACGTCTTATCTATTAAAATTCCTGGCCCAGCCGGAATTTCCGCAGGAACCTAGGAGATTGTTCCGAGAGATGAAGTTTTGATATCGTAAGGCTTCAGTGTGTCCTTCTGCAACACCAATATCTTTGCCAGCTTAGAGCTTCGCAATTACATAGAATGTGTTCTGCCGTTTCTACTGCTTCAAGGCAGTAGCGGCATGAATCGCATTCAACTTTTCCCATTTTCTTGAGGTGATATCTGACTAGTCTATGTCCAGTCAGAGAAGTCAGGTCAAAAGTCTAATGTCAGTTCTACTCAGAACAAGCATTTCTTTTGCCTTTCTCGGAGAGGGATCAATCAGACTTTTGGCCTGTCTGAGACCAGGGACGCCTGTCCAATAAGTATTTATGGATCTATACTCCCATTGTGTTAGAAATTGTTTGGTGTGGCTTTTAGAAAGTCCACAAAAAGGTTCCGGACCACAGAATGTGGTCTTAGCTCCTTCCTTAGCGAGGCGATCTGCCTCTTCATTGCCTGGTACACCTTCGTGCCCTGGCACCCACAACAGAATAGCTCTGTTGTGTTGAGCCAGTTGTTTTAGGGTACATTTGCATTCCCAAACCAATTTGGAATCGCATATGCAGGAACCCAACGCTCCGATAGCTGCTTGGCTATCGGTCGCCACTGCGATCCACACTCCACGCATCCTCTTATTTAAATTTATTCTGGCACACTCCATTATGGCATAAACCTCTGCCTGGAAGATGGGGGGAAAAGCGCACAAGGCCATGCTGCGCCTGCATTTGGGCCCAATCAGACCCGTGCCAGCCCCACCATCCATCACCGATCCATCAGTGTACCACATGGTGGTTGCTGAATTGAGTTTTGGGCCTAAACTGTCCCATGTTGATCAATTTGTAAGAAGGATTTTGTACTTCTTTCCAAAGCTTTTTTGTTTCGGCATTAGATCCGAGATTGCAGTGGCCATCTGTGACTCTGGTACATCTTCCAGTATACGAAGGTATCCGAGTCCAGTTCTTCGTTTAAATTGGCCAAGAAGAGTCAGTCTGATTGCACATGATATGGCCGCCCCTCTAATATGCAAGTGCAAGGGAAGGAGGCCTATCAGTACCTCCATGGCTGCAGTAGGGCAGGTATGCATTGCCCCTGTGATCGCTAGGCATGCAAGCCTTTGCAATCTTTGCAATTTATTTTGTGCAGTCCTTTGTTCCACCTTTGGCAACTAAACGAGTGAGGCATAGGTGATTATAGGTTTGACTACAGCTTTGTATATAACCAGTAGGTCATTTTTGGTTTCAGCCCCATGTTTTGCAAAGCATTTTCCGGCATGTCCATAGGGTCATCATTCCTTTGTCCAGGCCTCTTTTAAGGTGTGGATTCCACGTACGTTTTTGATCTAGGATTAATCCCAGATATTTGACTTCAGTGGAGGGGTTTATAGTGATCCCACCAATCTTGGGAGCTACGTAATTCAGCTTTCTCTTCTTGGTGAAAGGCACTATAACTGTTTTGCTTGGATTGATGTTCAGTTCTCTTTCTAAATACCAAATATAAGAAAGATTAAAGGTATATATATATATATATATATATATATATATATATATATATATATATATATATTATATATATATTATTATATATATATATATATATATATATTATATATTATATTATATATAAATATATATATATCATATACTATATATTATATATATATATAGATAGTTAAAAGTTATATTATTATATATATATATATTAAGATATATTATATATATTATTATATATATATGTATATATATATATCCATATATAAAGAAACAACTTTCATATATATTATTATAATCTAAGATATATTATATATACTATGGTTATATTATGTATATATAGTATATTATTGGTTAAGGTTATATCTCCGAGAGCATAAGTGTGGTTACAGATATATATAAGATATATTTACATATAGATTATAGTTATATATTACATATATATATAAATATATATAAATATATATATATATTATAAATATATATATATATATATATATATATTATGTATATATACATGTTTGTGTATTATTGTGATTATTATTATATATATACATATATATACACATATGACTTATGCGATCTATTGTTATTTATGAATATACACGTAGGTATAGAGATGTATATAGGTATATCATGGTTATATATATATATATATATATACATTATATATATATAATATATATATATATGTAGATATAATTAGGAAAAGAAAAAATAGAAAGGAAATTGCTACTTCCTAGAGTGCGGTTAAATTCACTCATTGAACATGAGTCAACGATTAAGGTGGGTAAACCTGATATTTTATATATATATATATATATATATATATATATATATATATATATATATATATATATATATATATATATATATATTATGAGTTTATGTACATTACCCACCACGGTCCACATGTAATCGGCCACACTGGGTTGATTACAAGACGCCATGGGTGGGTCATCGGTCGTACTTATTTTAAATATGTCAGAAAAGAAAATTTAGATGGAAAAATGAATATTTAGTCAAAAAAGAAATTAGAAGATGTCGTAGCATTATGTATATAGTCCTTACATTACTTTACATAGTTATATATTGTGAAGAATATTAATTTGTTAAAGGTAATAGAAAATAGTTACTACTGATGTGGGAAGATTCAGACATGATATGGAATAACTTTTTAAAAGGTTTTATGGACCATATATTAATAAAATGACGCCTGCTAATTGGATCCAGTTGATGGCAATCAATGAAGATATGCTCAACAGATTTCGGGATATGGTGACAACAAAATTTGCAGATGGGAGGAGGACCTCTTGACATGTAGTTGCTGTGAGTAGTGTTGATGTGGGCCAGCCATCACTGAATGAAAGCTTTCATGCATCACCTCATGCAAAAGTTTTCTTCAGTGAGAGGAAGACCACTCACCATTGCTCAGCTTCATATTTATAAATTTCGCTTCTCGCTGATTAATCGCTCAGCTCTCCTATCAGTAAGACGCGAAGCCTTATCAGAGAGCAGGCTAATAATCTGTTGATGGAAGGCGACCTTTTCGAATGGCATCCTGGAGGTA
>JABUQX010027025.1:0-15000 GCA_015478945.1 Trachelipus rathkii
GGGGGGAGAGAGATCTACGTCAAATATGATTATAACAGATATATATTAAAAATGAAAAGTAATTAATAAAGATTTTATTATTAATAAAAGTAAAACGATATATATATATATAAAGTATATATATATATATATAATAATATAATATAATATATATAATATATATTATAATATAAGTATATATAATATATATATATATATAATAATATAATAATATATATATTAATATAATATAATATAAATATAATATATATATATATATATAATATATATATATATATATATATATATAAAACAGTGTGTGTGTCTGTTGTATGTGTAAGAGAATAAAGCGCGAGAAAGGGAAAAGGAATGGGGAAAGAACTGGAGGAGAAATGAGGGGTCAATTGGGCCAAAGATTTCAATCCCTCACTCTTGGAGGCGATATCCCTTTCCCCTGAATTTGATCTCCCACTCAATTTACAATCTCCCTTCCCTCCGGATACTCCAAATGCAGTGCCGTATTTTTTCCCTTCCCTCCAAAATACTCCTTACTATTTTCTCCCTTTACTCTTTGATTCATATAATATTGAATGGATGTAACCAATTCACGCACACACTTTTGTTAACAACATCTTTCAAGACTTGTCGTATTGTACCCTGCTGCTGTTTTCACTCTTTAGTAATCTTCTACTAGCTATAATTACTTAACTAATGATAATTAAGAAAAATGGTTTTTACTAAAATGATTCTCTAACTCTATTCTATCATTTAGTAAAATAAAAAAAAAATTAATTAACTAAGTCCTAATTAATTAATTTACAGCTGTTTAATTGCATATTTTCCTTATTGTATTCTCTAAAGAACTTCCCTCTGAGGAACCGTACATAAGAAAAATGCAATTATTAATTTTTTGTATTATTTTTCTAATAATTTTGCCTTAAAAAAAAAAAAAAAAAAAAAATACATACAAAACAATTAATTAAAAATTAATATATCTTTATATATTAAAATATTTCTAAAAAATCTTGTTTTTATATTTATTTTTCACACTTCGCAGATTCTAAAGAGCCGCTTTTTTCTATGGCTTATATATGGGGAAAATTTTTGATCTGTCACACCCATTTGTAAAAATTTGTTTTGTAATTTTTTGGACAATAACATATATGTTTTCAATTTAAATTTTAACATGGTGACGGAAGTTCAGAGATAATATGACTTTCGATATATTAAAACCCACAGGTAATAATATAATGCATGCCAAATGTACACAATTTCCTAATTTAATTTAAACTTTAGTGTGAAAATCTGTCTTTTGTGTGAAAATAATTTTCAGTACTTACAGTACCTTCATTGAATTTTCCAACCTTTAACAGCTTGGCAAAGGTTTTCGATTTGGAGTTTGGAGTCCTCTAAAAGTGACAAAGACAAAGGAGTCACCTCTCTCAAAATTGTTATAGCAATTGGCTCTTGTTGTCACAGAAAATCCTTAGGTTCGTGTAGGCGCAATCCCTCAACCGTTCCTTACGGTCTATTGTCTGTCGTCGTGAAGACAGTAGTGGCCACTACTACCAAAACCAATTTTGTAGTCGCACACCACTCTAAATGAGAAGATTACAGCCTCAACATCCTGATGCAAGGAAGACAGTCTGGTCAATAGAGAATTTTATACTCTCTTCTCTAGGACCCTAGTTGAAGGTAGTTGAATAAACGCACAATTCCAGAGAGGCTTTTATTACATCACTATCTCAAAAACATCTAAAAATGGTTTCCAGAATCTAAAAAAGCTAATCTGAAAAACCTAAATAAAGAGAAAAATGGAAAATATGCTATCAGTTACATATAATTTTTAAAAATCTTAAGCTGTAAATTAAAAATCAATTAGTTGTTTACAATATTGTCATATGTCATATATATCCTATATAACAATATAGAAAACACATCAGAATTTTTTCCAATATTACAATTCATATTTTTTAATTAAAATAATACAATAAAATTGCTAATATATAATTAATTACAATATATCAAAATATTAATTAACAATATATTTCAAAGATATATTTATAAATATATTTCATACAATATTTCATCAAAACATCTTATTTTAAAAAAAAATAAAATATTACAAAGATTATTAATTAAAATTATATTATTATCATTATTATTATTATTATTATTATTTTATTATTTTAAAGTATCATCGGCAAAAATTATTTTTACATTCCAAGAGGTGAAAAAAAATTAAAAGTGAGAGATTCTTTTATCTATCTCACTCATCTCTAAAAGCTGCCTTAATATTTAAAAATTTACAAGTTAAAGGAAAAAAAAACTCAATATACACATTTGCATATTACAGGATATATATATTATAATATATAATATATAAAAATAATATGGCAAATAGTGCATATTATAAGTGTTTCACTTCTGTTAAAAAAACTCTATCTTAATATTTTCGCGCCTATACGACACTACTTAAAAGGAGCTATTCCATAGCTTTTTACTTAGTAAACAGATTCAGGCCTCCAAACCAACGGACTTCTCTCTGTACAACCCTTTTTAAAAGAATCGTAATCCTCCAAAACCCTCTTAATCTCTCTAAAACCCCTAAAGTTTCCCTTCTCTATCCTCACCATTCTCTCCCCTCTCAAATGTTCTGCTAACGTGAAGTCTGAAAATGGATTTTTGAATAAATCCAGATTTAAACCTAGATTGATTCCTAGATTTAGGAATAGATTTAGGAATGGATTGATCCTGATTCTAGATTGATAACTCGTGTATTCACAGACCTATTTTTTCAACACCATTGGCTAGACGTCTTGATCTGAGCTAATAGCGCATGCAATAACGAGTAGGACTCAGGCGTTCAGTTATAAGAGAGAGATATATATATAAGGCCTAGAGAGTCGAGAGAGAGAGAGAGCTGGTATAGTGATTAGAAGTGAGAATTTCAACTATATATGTAAAGTTTCGAAGACCAGAGTTTGTTATTTGACAAATATATTGTTTTATTTTTAAATCATAAAGAATATTGATTTTATTTATTGAGAAATCTAAATTTTACAATAGTATATATATATATATATATTTTATTATATTATATATATTATATATATATAGATATATATATATATCATCTATATATATATATATATATATTATTAGGTTCTTGTAGTTTTCAATATATAAAGTACAACCTCAGCACCTTGATTAGGGCTCAGCCTCGTGACTGATCTCCCTTGTCGCTTTATATGTTAATATATAAATAGTTGTACCCTATATATGTCATATATAATTAGCTATACACTTACTTAGTATTTGTATATATAGTAGGTAATATATATAGTATATAGTCATATATAGTAGGTAATATTATATATATATATACCTAGTACGTGAAATACCGTACTATAATCATACTATATTTGCACATTATTTCTACTCACTCTGAAGACTAACTTTGGTATTATTAATAATATAGTTATATATATATTTATATTATATTTTAGGTATATATATATATCATATATATACAGATATATCATATATCTATTTTGTATATTTGTAGTATATATGTTAGTATATAAGTATGTCTATATTATATAGTATTAAGTAGTAGTATCTATATATATATGTATAAGATGTATATAAATATAGTACATTATGATATCAGTATATTAAAATAGGTTATGAAGATTATATCATTAATATTCTTTCACACCGCCGCAAAGGATTCCAATTCAGAACCAGCTTAACCGTAATAGGGATATTCTGATTGAGTATAATAGAGGAGAGTCGTACTATTATTAGATGTACTATATATATATTTATATATATTATATATGGAGTATTATAATATTAAGGTGACTTATAGTAGACGTCATATTATATTATCTATGCGCGTAGTCGCAAGTGTCTGTAGATCCTCACATCGAGGGTATACACAAATATATGAACTTCTGGATGACTTATTATGTATATATCGCCGCAGGATGGAGGTGCGAGGTGAGTGAAGGCGATGTAGATGGTATTTAGATTTTTCTTCACGTGCGGTGATCATCGGGGAACGAACAGCTAGCTACACCCTGTCCTTTCTTTTGCCTTGTATTTCCTCTTGGAGCCAGCGTTGACTCTTAATGGCCTAGAAAGCATAGTTCCTTTGGAGAGCTCTGGGAGAAAGAGTTTTGAGGCCTAATGGGAAGAGCTAGTATTTACTTAAAAGGGAGAAAACCCTACCTGAGAGTGTTTAAAACTCGAGGACTGGCGTCGGTAACCATTGCGCCGATAAATGTTTTTCTAGATGTGCCTCTAGGGTTAAGGGTTTCGGGCTAGAATACAGAAGACTGCTGAGTAGTAGGAGAGCCCTTTATTGCAGCACCAACTTGATTGACCTTGACGCTTTTTTGGCCCCCCCCTTTTTTTTTTGGACCTTGAACCGGATCCTTTTTGATATTTTTGACCGGCGACCATTTTTTTTGAACTCGAATTTTTACGCTGACCTTGACCTTTTTTGAACCCTCGACCTTTTTGGGCCTTGACCTTTTTCCGACCAACCCTTTGGTTCTTCACATGGGTCATTTTTGGCCACGGTAATTTTTCGGCCACCCAATTTTTGGCAACCCTAATTTTGGCAACCCCTAATTTTTTGCGGACAACCCTAATTTTTGCAAACCATTCGAAGAAACGGTTGCGCCAAACGGGTTTGCGTAGCAACCGTTGTACGTACCCGCCCTCTAATTTTTTCGACCACCCTTTGGTCTTCCATGGGTCAATTTTGGCCCACCCCCTAATTTTGGCCACCCTTTAGGGCTTAGCCCTATTTTTTTGATTAGTCTCATTACCTTTTTTGTCTTGACCTTTTCTCCAAAGCTTGCCTAGATACCATGGGTCAATTTTGCCCACGGTTAATTTTTGGGCTTCCTTTAAGGGGCTTAGCCCCTTTTTGATGTCTTAACCTTGTTTGACAATGATATTTCGGGCTTGACCTTGCCAGATACCAGGTCAATTTTGCCCCACTGCTAATTTTTTTGCCCACTCGTGGCCCACCCGTCACCTATTTCGTTCCTAACTTGAAAGTATGTATGGATCCTATCCTAAAACTTGAACACCTACACGCACACACCACATCACACACACACAGCACACCAGATTTACTTACACACACACACAGATTTTCTTACACACACAGATTCTACTTACAACTTATACACACATTCTCTAATGAACACTTATACACACACATTCACTTTGACACTTACATTTCACGCATAGACACTTAATTTACACTTATATAATACACACATGTTACAAACACACTACCAACCCTTTGGTCTTCCAATGGCTCAATTTTTATGACTCAGCATTATTGATAACTCATCTTTGATGACGTCATCTTTAGCGGTTTATCTTTGATGGTGCCTATATTGATGGTTCAACTTTGATGGCTCCCAATCACGGTAAGGAGTATCTAGTGATGTTCTATTAGTGTTCTATGAGTATTCTAGGAGTGCCTGGTGAGTGCCAGGTGAGTGCCAAGTGAGCGGTGTCAATGAGTGCCAAAGAGTGCCAAGTGAGTGCCAATGAGTGCCACAATGAAGTGCCACATAGTGCAAGTGAGTGCCACATAGTGCCAACTGAGTGCCACTTTTTTTCAAGCCTTTTCTAGCCTCCCCCTGAGCTAGAATAAGCCCCTAATATGGGTGTCTACCCTAGTTATATGAGGTATGAGGAATTCGATTGGTGTATATTCAACGTTGCTAGGGATGGCATCCCTATATGAGTTAGTTATTTTTTAACACTTATATACACTATGTCACTTATACACACATAACTATGACACTTATACAGCACATTCACTATGACATCTTATACACACAGACACTATATAACACTTACACTCGATCCATAGACCACTTACACTTACAAGCTCACACACTTGATTATTTTGATGCCTCAACTTTGATGCCTCAGCAATTGATGCCTAGCATTGATGCCGCCTCAGCATGATGCCTTCAAGCATTGGATGCCTCAACTTTGGATGGATTGATGCCGCAGCATTGATACATTTTCTGAACCTTTTCTAGCCTTTTTTCTACCTACACCGAAAAGAATCATAGCAATATTGATGTCTTCCCTAGTTCATAAGCTCCATCAGGGCGCCGCATGCGCCCTCTGCGCGAAGGCTGACAACCCGCACCACCGCAGGTGCGACCCACCGCGTCTCCGCCCACCGCGTTGCCACCCGCCGCGTGCTGCCCGCAGGCCCGCAATATTTCCGCGTTGCCGCCCGCCTGCGTGCGCACGCAGGCGCAATATTCCCCGCGCGAATGAAAATATATATACTAATAAGTCATTCATTTTTAATTCCATACTAAACATTTCAAAGAATTTCTTTTCAAAATATACTATGAGTCATTCATTTTTTACTGTAATAACTTAAGACATTTTATATCTTTCAATTTCGAGTACCTAAATCGTTAACTCCAATTACAGACGTATTATTTAACACATATATTATTAACATATTTTTACTTTTAAAAACCTTTTTTCCCAATACTTTTTCAAAAAACGACTCCCAAAAAACCGCTAACAAATCACAACTTTTAGAATGGCTGAACGATAGACATTTTATTTACTATAATTGTACGAAATATTTATTAAAAACATAAACTTTACATACCTTAAAGCCAAGAAATACAGTAAATCAATAAGAAGGTGTTACTCTAACAACAAAGGGATTATGTGATGCTTTTTTGTTTTATACTGGTTTTACTGCTTTAACTCATGTTTTACTGCTTTAACCTCATATGTTTTACTGCTTAAACTCACATATTTATTAACATACATATTCCTTAAAGCAGTAAATCCAATAGAGCATACTAACACCTAAGGGATTAGTATGCTTTTGTTTTTACTGCTTTACTGCTTTAACTTTCTGCTTTACTGCTTTAAACTCACTGCTTACTGCTTTAACTCAACATACATACATACCTTAAAGCAGTTAAATCATGGAAGAGCGATAGAGGTGTTACCTAACACTAAGGGATTAGTATGCTTTTGTTTTACTGCGTTACTGCTTTAACTTTCTGTTTACTGTGCTTTAACTTTCTGTTTACTGCTTTAACTTTTACTGCTTACTGCTTTAACTCTGCTTTACTGCTTTAAGCTTTAATGCTTTACTCTTTAACTCATTGTTTTACTGCTTTAACTCCATGTTTTACTGCTTTACTGATTTACTGCTTTTAAATCAGTAAATCAATGAAAGGTGTGACCTAACACCAAGGGGATTAGTATGCTTTAGACTGCTTTAGAGACTGCTTTTAGAAACTGCTTTTGAGACTGCATGTTTACTGCTTTAGACTCATAATGTTTTACTGCTTTAAACTCATATGTTTTACTGGCTTTACTCATATATTTATTAACTATTATGTTTTTTATTTTGTTTTAATACGTTTTATTTTATTTATTATTATTTTATTTATTTTTATTATATTTTTATTATTTTATATTATTTTATTTTTATTTTTTTAATTATACAATGGTATTTACTTCATGCCTATTGTTATTATGTATTTAGAACACACACATACACACACACCACACACAACTTACACTTATACACCACATTCACTATCGACACTAAAAATAAACACCAACACACAACAAAAAAAAGACATTCAACTATGAGCACTTACATTTAACCCATAGACACTTACATTTACAATTAATTACACACACTTACACTATACACACATTCACTATGACACTTATTTACACATATTAAACACGTACACTTACATTTACCCATAGCCACATTACATTTCACTTAACAACACCACACACAACGTCACACACAGATTTACTTTAACACTCTCACACAGATTTACTACACACGCAAACGTTTACTTACACTCACACAGATTTATTACACTCACACACAGATTTACTTACACCACACAGATTACCTTACACTCACACACACACAGATTTAACTTACACACACAGAATTACTTACACTACAACAGATTACACTCACACAGCAGATTTACTTACACTCACACATAGATTTACTTACGACACACACACACACGCCCACTCACTTTTTACATATAACGTATAAATTTATACAACTTTTTGTTTTAATTAACACTACATTTTATATTACTCATTCAAAATATAAACTGAAAATTATTTCAAAAGTTTCTTTAAAACTTCTATAATAAATCAATCATATTTTGAACAAAGAAATTTATTATTAACTGTTAATAACTTTTTGTTTATGAAATTTTTATAACTATCAAGTTTTAGAAGTAACTTTTACTAAAATTTTATAAATTTTATATAAAAACATATTATATTTGACGTACCTTAAAGCAATAAATCAGTAAATCAGTAGGGGGGGAGGTCAGCCCCTAGCACCATCCCTACACAAGCTAGGCACGTTTTGTTCTACTTGACCTTACTGCTTTACCATCAGTCTTTAGCACATGTAATAAGTATAAAAAATAACAAAATAAAGTTCTTTCTTCTTTGGCTAACTGTAAGTTAATGATTATTAAACTTCTAATTATATTATTTAATAAATTAACAATTTATATCTCTTACATTTATATTATTCGCTCGATGTTTAAAATAAAAAATTTTCTAAAAGTTTTTTAAATAATTCGGTTTTCTTCTATTATTATTATTATTATTATCTATGTACATTGACATATCCATCAGCGAGATAAACACAACAACCCGTGACTCCTTACAGATATCGAAAGCTGACCTCTCCTGTAAAATGTGTTGAAATAACTACTTTAGGCCTAAATTTAGGATAATCCCTTTTTTGTATCCCGGGGCGATTCAAGGCCTAATTCCAGGTCAAAATATAATTCAAACTGACCTTTTTCTGTAAGATGTGGTGCAATAACTACGTTAGGCCTAAATTTAGGCCTAAATTTTAGGATAAGCCTTTTTTGTATCCCAGGCTGAATTTAAGCCTAATACGAGGTCAAAAGGTAAGTTCCAGTATAGACAAGATATCGCGATCAATGTTCATTATTAATGTTTATAAATATATTTCAAACTGAAACATCTGGATCGGTAAGATCCTTTAAGCAGGTAAGAAGGAAAAGTTTTCCTTACCTTTTTTGTGAGTGGACGGAGTAATCCTAATCTCTATATGACCTCGTATGGGATTGGTCGAGAATTATTTTATCGCTTTTTTTGGTCTTAGGTATGTAAAAAACATGTTTTTTTTCATATCCTGAACCTGGGTTCGTTTATTTTAAACTCTTAACAGCCTGTCAAATATTTTATTTAAGAAAGTAAAGTAAGATAATAAAAAACCTTTACTATATGAGATTAAGAAATTTAATATCATTATCTACAATAAGTTTTTTCCATATATATATAATATATATATGATTATATATATAATATATATATATATATATAACTATATTATATATATATATATATAATATATATATATATAATATATATTATATATTATATATATATAAAAGCTAAAATTAAATATAATACAGAGTGTTTGTAATATATTTACAATGCTTTTATATATATATAATATATATATTTATATATATATATATATATAATATAAATTATTATATATATATATATATATATTATATTATATTATATATATATAATATATAATATATTATATAATATAATAATATATATATCTATTAGGTTCACATAACATATAATACCGGAATATTAATTTATATTATAACACTTCCACATACATTTTTACACATAATGTTTATGATTACTTTATATTAAAATTCTCTAAATCATTGCAAATATGCAACTTTATTATTATCGATGATATAGTTTCGTATCTCAGTAATACCTTCAGTTAACATATACGTAAAAAGTTCCCGCTCAGATATTATAGTATATTTACATTCTGTTTACATTCTGGATCACCTGCATAAATACTTTCTTGCATTGTTTTCTAAGTAGATAAATGAATTTCTGTACGTCTATAGAATTAGAGCCGATCGATGATACACTGTAGGATCATCGATCATTGGTTTCTTAATGCGTAGTATTCTTGGTATAAAATGTAATGAATTACGGTTACGTAATTAGAATAACACATATGTCTTCTCAGCTGCTTAACAATTCGCTTACGGTACCTCTAACATATAATTTCAAGCTGCGTTAGGCCTGAATGTAGAATCCAATGATGTACGGTTCAAATACTGTTGTTTCATTGTTTCTCTTCCTCATAATCTAAACTTCCAAACGATTATGTTTGATGTTTTAAATGCTAGAGTAAGTTTGCTTAATCGCTGGTTACTTCGCACAGGCTCAATAACTGTTTCGGTCCAGTTTAAAGCTGAGCTTGGTTATTAAAGTATTCTGTAAGCCACTCTTCAGTGTGGATTACATATACAAGTAACTTCTCTGGCCTTCATGAAAATACGCTTGTATTATAACATGGTGGATTGGGTAGTACACTTGAAAAATTCAAAATCCATCGGGTTTTCTTTTTATATAAGAATGAAACCCTACTTCCTGGGATCCTGATTTCCCACTGGACAATGCCTTGTATTGAGGTATACATGTTAAGGTGAATCATGATATACACTTAGTGAAAATAAAGCACTTTTATTACAAATCAGAGAACTTGTGCACCGCTTAACAGATTTTAAAATGAGTTTAAAATGAGTTTGGGTCTAAAACACGCATCCTCATATATAATTTTCATCCAATCACACAGGTAAGTCAGTGATATGAAAAACATGTTTTTACATAACTAAAAGGCAAAAAGCGATAAAAATAATTCTCGACCAATCAAATACGAGGTCATATAGAGATAAGGCTTTACTCGTCCACTCACAAGAAAGGTAAAGCATTTCTTCTTACCTGCTTAAAGATCTTACCGATCAAGCATGTTTCAGTTTGAATATATTTATAAAATAAATAATAAAATGATTCTCGATTCTGTCTATACTGAATTACCTTTACCTGGTATTTGGCTTAAATCAGCCAGGGATACAAAAGGCTTATCCTAAATTTAGGCCTAACGTAAGTTATGCAACCACATTTTAACAGAAAAAGTTCTAGTTTGAAAATATAATTTTGACCTGGAATTAGGCCTAAATCGCCCCGGGAAACAAAAAGGATTATCCTAAATTTAGGCCTATAAGTAGTTATTTTCAACACATTTTACAGAGAGGTCAGTTTCGGTATCTGTAAGGGTGCGGGTTGTTGTGTGTTCTCGTGATGGATTGTCAATGTACATAGATGTATATAAATAATAATAATATATAATAATGAATAATAATAATAAATACTAATAATATCATAATAATAAAGAAAATCGAATTATTTAAAACCTTTGAAATATTTTTAGTTAACATCGAGCGAATAAATAAAAATGTAAGTGAATAATTGTTATTTTTTAAATAAGAACTTAGAAGATTTTAATAAAATACATGTTATGTTAGCAGAGAACGAACTTATTTTGTTATTTTTATACGTTATTACATGGCTAAAGATGATGTATAGCAGTAAGTCAATAGAACAAATCGTGGCATAGCTTGGTGTAGAGGGGTTGCTAGGGGCTGACCTTACCTGATTTACTGATTTATTGCTTTAAGGTACGTAAAAATATGTTTTTTTTAATAAATTTTCATAAAATTTTAGTAAAAGTTATTTTAAAACCTGATAGCTGCCTCAAATATTTATAAACAAAAAGTATTAACAGTTAATAATAAAGTCTTTGTTCAAAGATAATGATTGATTTCATTATAGAAGTGTTAAAGAAATTTGAAATATTTTTAGTTATATTGAATGATTAATATAAATGTACGTGTTTAATTAAAACAGAAAATGTTTTATAAATTATACGTTACATGTTTGCGTTAGTGTTCATGTCTAGAGTTTTGGTACACGATATCCAGATGGAGTGAAGTAAATCTTGTGAAAGTAAGTAAATCTTTGTGTGTAAGTAAATATCTGTGTGATTGCTAGAGCATGTAAAGTAAATCTGTGGCAGTGTAAGTAAATCTGTGTGTTGAGTGTAAGTAAATTCTGTGTGAGTGTAAGTAACTCTGCGTGTGTAAGTAAATCTGGGTGAGAGTGTAAGTTAAAATCTGTTGTGACTGTGTGGGGTGTGTGTGTAGTGGTAATCGTAAAGTCGTCTATGGGTAAATGTAAGTGTCATAGTGGGATTGTGTGTCTAGTGTCCATAGTATGTGTGTAATAGCTGTAAGTGTGTGTATAAGTGTAAATGTAAGTTCAATGGGTAAATTAAGTGTCATAGTGGAATGTGCTGTGTGTGTATAGTGCTCATTAGTGAATGTGTGGTAAGAAGTGTAAGTGTGTGTGTGTGTGTGTGTGTGTTGTGTGTCTATCTTTTCCTTGTGTTCTAAACCATCATAACAATAGGCATGAAGTAGAGATCACTAGTATCAATAATAAACTAATTAACATTATAATTTTATTAATAATAAAATAATAATAAAAATAATAAAAATATAATAAAATAAATAAAAATTATAAACAAATTAAATAAACATAATTTAATAAATATATGAGTTTAAAGCAGTAAAACATCCATGAGTTAAAGCACTACAACACAACACTAAGCAGTAAACCATGACGTTAAAGCAGTAAAACATGAGTTAAAGCCAGGTAAAGCAGTAACAAAAGCATACTAATCCCCTTGGTGTTAGGTCACACATCTATTGAATTTACTAATTTACTAGCCTTAAGGAACTGTAATGTTTAATAAATATATAGTTAAAGCAGTAAACACATATGAGGTTAAAGCACGCTAAAGCAGAAAGTTAAACCAGTAAAGAAGAAAGTTAAAGCAGTAAAGCAGAAGTTAAAGTCAGTAAAGCAGAAAGTTAAAGCAGTAAAAGCAGAAAGTTAAGCAGTAAAGCAGAAAAAAAATTAATGAGATAAAGCAGTAAAACAAAAGCAAAATACTATTCCCTTAGGTGCTAGGTAACACCTCTGATTGATTTACCTGATTACTGCTTTAAGGTAATGTTATGTATGTGGAGTTAAAGCAGTAAATAGCAGTGAGTTTTAAAGTAATTAACAGAAAGTTAAAGCAAGTAAAGCAGTAAATTACAAAGCATACCTAATCCCTTAGGTGTTAGGTAAACCCTCTAATGATTTACTGATTTACTGCTTAAGGTATGTATGTTAATGGAATTATGTGTTTAAAGCAGTAAAAACATATAATTAAAGCACATGAGTTATAAGCAGTAAAAACAGTAAAACAAAGCATACTAAATCCCTTTGTTGTTAGGTAACACCTCTATTGATTTACTGATTTACTGCTTTAAGGTATGTAAAGTTTATGTTTTTTAATAAATATTCGTACAATGTAGTAAAATAAAATGATTATCTATCAGACACTCTGGATTTTTTCTTCTACATACATTTTAAAAATTTATAAATTAAAAAGTACTTAGTTAAAAAAGTATTAAGTAAAAAATAATGTTAATAAATATGATGTAAAGATAATTGGTCTGTAATGAGTTACAGTTTTAGTTTCGCGAAAATTTTTTTTTTAATAAAATGTTTAAGTATGAAAATAAAAAATGAATGACTCATAGTATATTGAAAAGAAATTCTTTGAAAGTTTTAAGTATGAAATAAAAATGAATGACTTATTCGTCATATATATTTTTCATTCGCGCGGGGAATATTGCGCCTGCGGCGGGAGCGCGGCGGGCGGGAACGCGAAAATATTGCGCCTGCGGGCGCACGCGGTGGGGGGAACGCGGCGGGCGAGGACGCGGCGGGTCGCACCTGCGGGTGCGGGGGTTGTCAGCCTTCGCGCGGAGGGGGCATGCGGCGCCCTGATGGTACGCTTATGAACTAAGGGAAGACATCAATTTAGCTATGTTCTTTGGTGTAGGTAGAAAGCTAGAAAAAGGTTAGAAAATGTAATCAATGCTGCGGCATCAATCCACCAAAGTTGAGGCATCAAAGCTGAGTGCAGTCAGTACTGAGGCATCATAGCTGAGGCATCCAAAGTTGAGGCATCAAAATATCAGTGTGGTGAGTGTAAGTGTAACGTGTCTATGGAACGAATGTAATGTGTAATAGTTTCATAGTGTGTATAAGTGTTCCATAGTGAATGTGTGTATAAGTGTCATAGTGTAATTGTCTATGTATGTATGTGTGTGTATAAGTGTTAGAAAGAGACTAACTCATAGTAGGAAGCATCCTACCAACTTGTAATATACACCAATCGATTCCTAATACCTTATAACCTAGGGGTGACAGCCATATTAGGGCTATTCTAGCTAAGGGGAGGCTAGAAAAGGCTTGAAAAAAGTGGCACTACTTGGCACTCTTGGCACTCATTGGGCACTCATTGGCACTCATTGGCCCTCACTTGGCACTCACCAGGCACTCACCAGGCACTCCATAGAATAATCATAGAACAATAAAGAACATCACTATATACTCCTTACGGGGATTGGGAACCATCAAAGTTGAACATCCATAATAGGCACCATCAAAGATGAACCGCTAAAGATGTCTATCAAGATGAGTTATCAATAATCTGAGTCATAAAAATGTGGTGAGCCAGAAAGACCAAAAGGGTTGGTAAGTGTGTTTGTACATGTGTGTATAAGTGTAAATGTAAGTGTCCATGCGTAAATGTAAGTGTCAAAGTGAATGTGTGTGTATAAGTGTCATAGTGAATGTGTGTATAAGGTGTAAGTACAATCTGTGGTGTAAGTACTCTGGTTTGTGTAAAGTACATCTGTGTGTGTTGCTGTGTGGTGGTGTGTGTGCGTGTAGCGTGTTCAAGTTAGGATAGATCCCGTCAGTACGTTTCAAGTTAGGACACGAAATATGTGACGGTGGAACCACGAGTGGCAGAAAAATTAGCGTGGGCCAAAAATTGACCCCATGGTATCTTGGCAAGGTCAAGGCCGAAATATCATGTCAAACAAGGTTATAGACATCAAAAAAGGGCTAAGCCCCTAAAGGAAGCCAAAAAAATTACCGTGGGTCAAACAT
>JABUQX010027025.1:20000-37500 GCA_015478945.1 Trachelipus rathkii
CCAAATCATTGTAGATCACGTGAAATCCGGGTTTTCCCTGCGGTTATTGAAGCCTATACTTTGGATACTTCAGCAGTCAAAATCTAACGATGTAATGGAATTTTTCCAAGGCAACTGAATATGACTCTGCATTTCCTACTGTCTGAAAGCTCTAGCGTCTTTTAAAAGACTGGACTAATTCGACATTGAAACGGGTCGTTGTCATAAGGCCAAATTAATCCGTGGAGGTGGGGACCTTTACCAAGTCAGCTGCTGACAGACTTGGTCGATCTGTTATTCAAATCCGACCTTGGAATCGGATTCACTAATCTTGAAAACCTTTTATTTGACGCTTTAACCGTCAAAGTTAGGAAAAAATCCAAGTCAATGACCAACATGACTTTGAATTACCTGCTTTAAACCCATAGCCGACCTCAGAAACAGGTTCATCTACCTTAGAACCCCTAAATCGACGCTTCAAATGCAGAAAAAGCAAACGTTGCAAAATGTTCCAAATGTTGCACATGTTGTTTTGTAACCACATATATGTAACTTCATTTACGAGGAAGTTACTTCATCACCTATAAATATACTAAATTTCAACCGGCTCCGAGCTCTCTAACCTATAAAAAGGCTATCCTAAAACTTTAAGGGGGATGCAGCCCCATCCAAACTCGTCTATAAGTATCACCTATAAGTTTACCAAATTTAAACCCTTTACCTTAAGAAAGCTTTACACAAACTAGTAACATAAAAATAAAACTTTATTCTGGCATAATATAAACGTATAGTTCTTTTGAATAAAATTTCACTAGCTAAAGCGTAATAGTTTTACTGATTTTAAACCATGAAATCTAGTAAATATTAAGGATGAAAATCTATCTCACCTTCCCTGCTCCCACTCCACCACCCATCTGCCAATATTCTATTGAACTATTGACATTCAAGTCAAGTATTTCGAGATATTATTTTGGATAACACTATAAAATAAAAAATTACGTTCTTATGTACTGATCCTACGAATATAATGACTACGCTCACAAAAGTCTATTTAAGCATTCATTAAAGCTAACAGTCATCCAACCATGAACTAAGCAATATATTGATAAACAAAAAGGAAAACCAAACATACCTTCACGAATCCCTCCTTCTTCTCTACCCTCCTCTCCTCTTCCTCTCCTCATGATATAATCTCTTCCTCAACATACCCGGAAAATTCTCCTATTTGTCAAACGGCTAAAGTTAGGCTAACAGGTCATACAATAGCTAACAGGTCATACCCCTCCTCCCCGCTCATATCTAGCAACAGTAAATCAGTATTATCTAACAAAAAATTATTTACATCTTAATTCAAATCAAACGATTATCCGAGATCTTGAACTATGAATTGCAATATTCTTCATCAAATAGTGTCACTCGCTGATCGAGTTACAACAATCATTTCGAACATATGAATAAACGATACCATCTATAGCAATCAAATTCTCGGGCAACACCTAACATACTCAACAAAAACTTAACCTAGGCTCACGCTTTCTAAACACATCATCGTCAGTTAACACAGTAATATCTTTAAAATACTTTCATTTCTCTTAATTCTTTCAATCTCTAAGCAGCACTGTCAATAGTAATATTTAACATAACCGTACCTAACTTACGAATAAACAGTTGTTCATTAACTAAGAGTTCTAACAGCCAACACATCGGACCTCTCGTAAGAAACCCCAATTGAAGCGCCCTTGAAAGGGGTAAATCCTAGATGGGGATCACCACGAAGGGGTGCAAGCGGATTTTGGGCCTGTGGCTTACCCCTCCTTCGGAGGGGTTAATGCCCCCCTCCAAATTTTAGCCTGATGCTGGGAAGGGAAAGAGCTGTGGAATGAGGGGGGATGGTGGTTTGATTTACTGATTTACAGCTTAGGGTCTGTAAAAAGGCAAATTTTTTAATTAAAACATAAAAAAGAATAAAAATTTGGTAAAAAAGATATGTTTATAACAAAAATAAAATAAAAATAAATAAAAGTTATTAAATAATATATCTATTATATAATTATATATAGTAAATATATATATTATAATATATATATATATATAGCTATATATATATATTATATATACGATATAGATATATATTATATATATTATGATATATATATATATATATAGTATAGTATATATATATATATTATCTATTATATATACAGTATATATATATAGATATATATATATATAAATATATATATAACTATTACGTAGGATATATACTATATATATATTATATATTAATATAACCAAAAATTAAAAGATTAAAAATTTGAAAAATAAATTTAAATAAAAAAATACAATAAACAATAGTATTTTGCAGTGGTTACTGAACGTTAAAAACTTTGTTATGTTATCTTTTATTCGTAGTTCAATTTGTTAATTAGTTAAGACTTATGATAAATATAATATGTTAATATAAATGAACATTGTATGTCATAGTTGCGATAGAACTCTTGAGATTGGTAAGTTTGGCAACAGCGCCTCTGACAGAGATAATTTGACAACATTGATTATGTTAGCATTTACTCTTTGATCAGTATGATAATTAATATATAAGGTAAATATATTATTTTGCTATTTTTTATTAATAAAATGGTTATTATATTTTTCTAAAAAATAAAAAAAAAATATCGATGTTAGCAAAAACAAAAATGTTTTATAAATTTGTTATATTTAACTGTTTGAACATGATAATAAAAGTAATTGCGTAATTTTTCGAAAATGTGCCAAACAAAGATCACAGGTATTGTGTAAAGCTTCGGAAAAAATTGCGAGGAGCATGAACCATTCTCGATCTGTATTTAATAACCCTTAAAACATGAAATACAAATACAAACGTGAAAGGAATGCTCGTAAGGGCTAGATATGAAATACAAATATCTGATGTCGGTTTCATGTTTAAACATAAGCTGTTAACATGCATGTTATTATAACTTTTGAACCGATATGATTCGTTCGTGCGCTATATCCTTGTTCTAATTCTTCCGAATTGGTTGAATAGAAAAGAATCTTCATACTTTTGAGACGCTACGCACACGATTTCAATCAGTTAAAACATTTTTCGCGTGCTTTGGTACGAGACATCTCTCGCATCTCTACCTTGATTGTTGATATCTCTTACGAGTCTTCGTTATACCCTAATTGATGTTGTCCATTATATTTATTACGTAAACCGAATGAGACCGATATACATTGATTGTATTCCTGCCCAGAGGTTCAAAAAATAGACCCTTATTCATTTCTGCTTGATGATTTCATCAAGATTATCAACATCGTCGCAGCTTGGGTAACGGATAAGTGTATGCTATCTGATGCATCGAGGCGTAGTGAAATACTGACTGGGGAGAAAGTGAGAGAGGTTCTAATAGAATAGATGCTGCTTTCTCGTCGTGTAACAATATGCAGAGCCTTCGAAAATGTACAGCAAACTTTGGAAACGCGTCGTGGCCATTGGCGTCGGATAGTTTCACAGTTTGAACAAAATCTGAACAATATTACAGCTTTGATTAAAATAAAAAATGAATTACCATCGCATTTTTACGATGTTGACATACTCGAGGACTTAATACATATAGCTCATGGTGTAATCTATGATATTACACTGATAACCTGTGGTCACCGTTATAATGCGATTATACAGGCAGTGCCACTAATAAACTATCAAGCAATGGTATACGGTTACCTTCTCTCTCTGAGTTCGGAAGAATGAATCTGTTAACCAAAATATTGCAGAAAAATGGTTTAGTGTGGCAGCATATGGTATTTATATTTACATCCTTTCAAGGGGTGTTGAATCTCAGGAGAGATATATAGAACTTGTCAATTTATACAGAAGAATCCTCTGTCCCATAGTTTGATGAAGTAATATGTTTAAAATAAAGCATATGTTTTTATGTATTTACATAATGCTCTTTTCATTGAAAATTATATCTTATAAAAAATAAAAACTTGTTTACTTCCCCCCATGTGAACTTTAATAATTAATAATAATAATAATTTTCTTTTGTTAATCTTGATCATTGCAAGTAATCCTCATTACAAAGAATCCAAGTTAGTACTTTAGGTGAAAAAAGACGACCAGTTTGTTATGTTAAGCTGTTAATTATTTGGTGCTCATTGAAATTATTAATATGATAGCAATAAATTTGCATTCATGTTATTATTGTATATCAAGTCTGATTATTTTTTACAAGTATTTATACTAATATATATATTCACTTTGTTCTATAATGTCATTCAATTTCGAACACACAAATTTAGTTTACCCTAAGGAGAATTAGTTTGAAAGCTGTATTTGAGCTACAATAAAAGCAGTAAAGATTCTAACACGTAAAGAATATAAAAATTAAAGGAAGTAAATTAAGCCGTAATTCATTCGATGAGAATTGAGTTTATAAAGAAATGAAATAAAAATTAAAATAAAAAAAAAATAAATAAACCAAACACAGCGACGATACTGAATTGTTAAATGAATATTTACCACATCAGCTTCGTACCTGTTCGTTCTTTATACATTATTAGTTACTTTACTGTTTGTTATTTATGGAAACGAGGCTCGTCGTAGCATTTGATTCGAGGTAGGTATGTTATTTTTCTTTCATTTACGGAAAGAGTCTTCGTCGTGCTTATGATTTGTTTGGTTTATTCATTTGAAAACTTTGTTATGCTAGCATATATCGTTGGCTAATATGATAATTAGGTCAGGTTTTGGTAAAATTGGTTAAAATGTTACAATGTTAATGTAAAATAAAACAGTATATGTAGAGATATGTTAAAAAACAGTGTGAATAGGTAGTACAGTATTCTGTTATCAATGTTAAGTTGTAACTTTACTGTTGTAAAGTATGAAAACTTTGTTAATATAACTGTTTTTCTTTTAAGATGGTATGTTGGGTGTACATTATATTTATCTTAGTTCAGAGTTAATATTGTTAAGCTTTATTGATTGTGAAAACTTATTGTTTATGTTAAGCATTAATATTCGTGGTCAGTATGATAATTAGGTTAGATTATGTATAAAGTTTGTTAAATGTTAGCTAATGCTAATGCTCACAAAAAAGTAATATGTTAGAAAATGTTTGAGAAAAAAGTATGTGAATAGGGTACTATATGTCATGTATATGCAACGTTAGTTATTACTTTTCACTGTTGTTAAGTATGTTAAATTTGTTAATGTTGAACTGTATATAATAACGTGTTTAATGTATGTTAGGTTTATTTATACATGTATACGCATTTGTATATTACATTTATTGTTGTGATTTTAAGCTTTTATTGATTAGTGAAAACGTTGTTTCGTTTTTGATGTTTCGAGCGTTCCTCAGCATAAAACGAAGAACATATTTTATGCAGTGTTATCCCAAATGATACTCGAATATATGACTTGAACTTCAATAGATTTATAAAATATAGATTACAATAGATCAAATAGTATCATAATATACCTTACAATATATGAGATTCAGGGTATTGGACAGGGGTAATGAGATAATATGGTATAATAGGATGGGTGGCTTATTACTGATTCACTGCATTACTTAGCTTTAGTATATAGTAGTATGCTAATAAATATGTTAATTAATTTTTACGTAAGAATATTAGAAATATAGAACTAAATCAATATTATTTAAGGAGAAAAGAAAACGAAGTTCTTAAAAGAATATTAGAAATAAAAGAGAATAAATAATTTAGCAATAAAACTAACTAAAAAATAAGAAAAAAGTTTTAAAAGAAAAAAAATTAAAAAATAATTATATATAAAATTAATTATTATATAAAAACCATAAAGTTTTCACTGAGAGTAAATTAATACAATAAATAAAAGTTTTTAAAATAAAATAGTTTAATAAAAATGATAATAATTAAAAATAAATAAAATATTAATAAATAAATATAAACAAACACAGCGCGATACTATTGTTATGTTATACAAAATACGAATTAATTTACACGCATCAGCTTCGTAACCTGCTCGTTTTGTAATGTTTGTTGTTACTTTTAACTGTTGATTAAGTACTGACTTTGTTATTATTAGTAATTATAAATAGCAGGTTTTAATATATATCGAATTAGATTTACTTGATTATTATATTTTATTTGTCCTCAGTTTGTCTTATCATTATAATATATATCGTAGATATAGACTAAGGAATTAAAATGAATTTATATTGTTCACTAATTTTAATATAGCGATTAGCATACTATTTCATTCAACATATGTTAATTAACAATTATATAGGTTATATTTTAAATGATGTTGTTATTATTATTAGTAATAATATTACTAATATGAATGTACCGCAGCTATGATATGTTAATAAAAGCAGTGTGAGCAGCTTACGTTCTGCGGTCTCATAATTGATTAGTTACCCCTTCACTGCATGTGAATTAAGTACAAGAACTTTATTTTACATGTTAAGCAGTTTATTCGTGCCTAAGCGTGTTAGTTTGACGTTGTATGTTTATATTCTTAGTCAGATTATGAAATGGTGTAGCACTTTAATATGAAGGTGAAAACTTTGCTCGCTTACGGGAACCCAATTCACGTGTAATTAATTCGCTTCCATTATATGGTTAAAGCTTTATGATAAGAATAGCTCTGCTCCATTGCCTCCACAGCACACACCCATAGTTACCTAGCTTGTAATTAATAGTATTCCTGTAATTAAAATGATCTATTTGATGTCAAATTCCAAGGTAAAGGTGACTCAAATAAATATTTTTAAGTTAAACCAGTTACTAACCTAAGTTGTAAAATGTTAATATCTTACAACCAGAATGTTAGCACATATCGATGAACAAATAGTGTGAACCTAGAAGTTCAGCGTTTCTTTTTGCACTATGTTAGAATTGACATTATGCTGTATGTTATTGTGGACCCTGTTAATGTTAACATCTAATATCATCTCTCATAACCCCACTTCAGGGATGTCTTTATCACTAACTGTATCACTAACTGTAACTAATACTGACTATCATATGATCATGTGATATGCCATATTGCTTGCCATTACTTCTCAAGATGTGACCAGTAAACTGTGTTACGTTATAGCACTTTAATTCTCTATGGAGATCAGTAGATAATTACAAATTACTGATAAATTTTTTCTTCAGTATCATTTAACTTACTGTTAATGTAATATTCTCAATCATGAAGATATCAGTTTGGAAAAGATCTAAGATCATAATGTAATGCTGACTTACGTTCTTTAAACGGCTCCATATAGTTAGTTTTACGTTTTACTAGTAGATAATCCTAATAGAAACTTTGTAAATGATGGTATGCAGTATTATTCGTAGCTTAAAGCTAGTTAGGTATTGTTCATTCATAATGCTACATTTATATATTCTCTGATTTACGAATTATGACCATGTTAGCATTATTGTATGAAGACATGAAAAAACCTTTTGTTCGTTATTTAGCATATAGTGTTCTTGTTAAATCAGTAGAAAAAAAATTTCCATGTATGGTTTAATCTAAAAATGAACACTCAGAAACATGACTTGACACTCAATACGAATCATTAGACATCAACAGTTAATAATATACCATAACAATCAACAGATACAGCGCTTCTAGACGGCGTGGTGAGGGAGGGGTAGTTATGGTATTTAATCAACTGATTTACTGCTTTGAGTATGTAAATAAAAACTCAATGTATTTTTCAGATTATTAAACATATTAAGAGAAATGAAATATTGTATAAATTTAAATTATTTTTTTTATTTATTATTTAATTTGTTAATTTCTATGTTATTTATTTAGGTTTTTTTGTTTTTTAGGTTATATTTGGTAATGTGTAATTCATTAAATTATATTTATTATATTTTATTATTTATTATTGATTTACTACCCTCATATTGGAGTTCTACGTCCTTATATAAACAAATATTTTTGAATTACCTAATATTGGACTAGACGGCTCATTTAATTAAATCGCCACTGCACCGTTACCAGCACCGGTAAGCCAAACACCTGAATGCAGCACGTCAACTCCCGGCTCTTCTTACTCAGTAACTCCCTTCTCCACTCTTTTCATTTCTCAGCCTCTTAATCCGACTCCCTTTCTTCCAACATTCCTTATTGCATTTCTAATGTTCATTTCTTAAGGGGGCTACACCCCACACGGGGGTTCCTATACACCATTTACGACTTATGAAACCATCATATTCGAGATGTATGGGTTCAACAATTAATATATAAAATACACCAAATATTGTATCTATTACCAAATATTTAATAACTCGGGCCACCGCATCGGGATGACACATGAGCCACCCAGTGCAGCTGTCAACTTCCTACTCCTATTGGGTTCAGACTCCTTCTCCACTCCTTCTTTCTTCCTTATTCATCCTTCATCCTTCCTTCTACTTATCCTTCTATTATACTAGTAGCCTCTGTTATTATATTTGGCAACGCTTGTGCTTTTTTCAGTCGTAATAGGGACCCCCGCTTATTATGGGGTGATGAGTGTCTTATGACACACCTAAACGAACTTATATATAATCATAACTATATCATATTCTAGTAGAAAATATCTCACTAATCTATACCTAGATATATATAGTGTATATGATATTTGATTCGATGATCATATATAATATATATAGTAACACCATTAATTGTTGTAATATTATTATATATTAGTTATACGGTATAAATATATAACGATGTTTTTAACTTTACTAGCACCGTAATATCGCTATTATAGTATATTATCTCATAAGCACCGGTATACCGATTTTGCATATAAATATAAAACTTATCCAAAGAATATAATATTTTCACCAAACTCTATTCTAGGAAATATCAAACTCTGAATCCTTCTCATCACTCAATAAAATTTCAGTACCTTCTACGTACATATGTACGATATATTTAGCGGGTTATATGGTAAGTCCCCTCCGCCAGTTTGAGAGTCGGGAGTACGGTAAGTTATCGGGTAATGATACGATAGTCTGAGAGTTACGGTAATTATATATATTGTCGGCATAGTCTGAAGTATCGGTAATATTAAGTATCCGTTAAGTTCTCATATCGGAAATTCGAGAATCTGAAGTTAATATCTAATAATTTCGGAGCTGTTGGATAGATAATATATTAATTAATAATAATAATTAATAATAATTAAATATATAATAATAAATAATTAATAATAATAATATATAATTAATAATAATAATAAAAGTAAGTAATATATATTTAAATAATATATATAATTCTTATTTCAGATCCATAGAGTATTAAAGCCTCAGATTCTGTGCGCGTTAGGAGTAGATACGTGATGGCGCTCCGAGAGAATATATTGCAGGAACAAATACAAGTCTTCATAGACAAGCTCTTCAAAGTCAATGAAATATTGACATGATCTACAACATAAGAATAGCTTTACATATATCTAGGACGTCTTTGCGAAAGGAAACCAAATTCATTACGCGATAGCGATCTTAACTATGCAGCGAGAGGATCCAGGACGCTCTATACTCTTTTGAACATCCCAAAGAGTAAGAGAGCCTTTAATGCTCCCTATACTATTTAGAGTTTGCAGTACTTGAGGGATAGAAGACACCGCTTACTTTCGAGACAGGTGACTTGATTGAATTAATCTTGTGATGAAGTGTAGGATATGATGATTTCTGATTAGTTCATGTTTGTAAGTACTTTGTATGAAACATCATTCGTAAGTACTTCATATATTAGTTAATAATTTAAATTTTTGGCTCTACTTTTACCCAGAAATCGCTATATTGTGAATATTAACAAATATTCTTATTAGTAGCTATTCCCACAAATTAATTTCATTTCTGCTCTGAAGATGCCCGAGTTCGGTTAGGGCGATAACATATTATATGCAACAATTATACAAGTTTCTACTCAAACTATTACCTTGAAGAAATATTTCAACAAGATATAAGCTCTTTATCTTCTTACTTTGAATAAAGCGAAAAATGAATATCTACGTAGCGACTTCTTGAGAGGAAAGTCCGACGCTATTACCTTTGAACCTCCTCAGGCATAGACGGAGTCAACCCCTACTTTAGAGTTTTTCAGGCACTTATGGGACACCCTTTCTGAAGAAGTGGACATTGATTTTATTCTTCTGTGAAGAAGTTTAGATGAAGATTTTCTGTATGTGTACTTTTTTTAGTATACTCATTTATGACACATTTGTAATGTTAACTTTTTATAATGATTGTGAAATGTTCCTTACGTGCACATTCTCTTCGCCCTCTTACAATTCACTCTTATTATATTTAGTTGGAACTAGATATAACCAATAATCCCTCCGTACAGCCCCGAGCCGCATCACAGAGTGTACATTTCTGTGTCTACCTGAAGATTGCCCCGTGCCTCCTCTCGCGAGTAAGTCTTATCGTGCGGTGAGTGCCGAAAAATAGGTGGGTGGCCAACAAGTATACAAGTCTGAATCTTTATTACACAGCATCTATCTTAATGTCCAGAACAGAGAAGATCACACTTCAAGAATAGCTTTCTTTCATTAACTTTGAAAAGGGAGTTTCAATTATTTAACTTAACAGATAGTCTCAGAACTTATACCTGCAGAGATAAACGAATTCCTGACAGTCATATAATCTCTCTCGCACAAACGAGATCAAATATGATTAAAGAACTCGCATACAAAGAACTTTATGAGAATTATATAATTCGCGCAACCTCTACTAATTGACAACCCTTATCTGAGATAATGTGGACCTTAGATTTTTCATTCTGAGGAGTAGATAGTATATATATATATACTCAAGTATCTAATTCTGAATAATAATTGATTGAGAGTTACAATCTTTTATATATTTTCTAATTAAGTACCTAATAATCTCAGTGACACAATATATTTGAAATGTTTATTACCATAAGATATATTTTATATAAGTAATAATAAATAAAATATATTTAATTAAGAACATATAATATAATACTACTCGTGTTTAATTTTCTTAATAATGAGACCTTATAGTAAGTTCCAAAATAACTGCTAAAATAATAATAATAATAATGAAATATTGCATAATAATAATACAATAATAAATGAAATCATCAATAATAATAATAATAATAATTAATGAGACCTAAATAAATAATAAAAGCATACATTTAATAATATTAATAATATTTAATAATAAATAACTCAGTGATAATTAATGAAAATGTCCAGAAGAATATACGGCTATCTATGGTAGTACATTCGTTACTCAAAGACAAAACAATGTCAATGAGCAAACGATTAAACTGAATGATCGACGCGAACGATGTGTCAGCGATACACAACTCCTGCAATTTCGCATATGGTGGTGGAGGTACCGATAAATAATAACATATAAGTAATAGCATCTAATATACTACTACAATCTCATCGTGAGTGAGCTCTCAGCTGTACTCACACTAGAAATCAATAACCTAGAGCGACTTGAAAATTACGATAGTAGTGAGTTGGCCGAAAGCACTCAGCGGTTGACGGTGCTAATATATATAGAGGAGCTCGGTGGCGGTTTGTGCGTGGTGCGCTCCATTATGGTGTACTCATAGTGCGGTGCTCGACAATAGTGTGGAGCACTTCAACAACTTTTCTCAGCTGTACCTTGCGTGAGTGTGCAGGCGGTGCTAGGATAGCGGAAGTGAGAAAAATATTAAAAAAGTTCGGTGCGGTGCGGAGCACTGAGATAAAATTAGATTAGGTGATATTTGAGCTAAGTGAGTGTACGGTGTACTCTCTAGTGATATAGCGTGTATAGTGCGGGTACTATTTTGATTATCGCAAAACCGCACCGCTAATATACTAGAGTCACATCGGCAGTCTTTTACCGGAACAAATTATCTCTAAAACTAGTTATTCTAACAATCGGGATAAAATAGATAAAACTTGATAAGTTTATTATATATATAATATATATATATATATATATATGTACTAATAATATAATACTAATATATTAATATATATATAACGCAATTAAATGTTATATACCAAATTGTGATATCAATGCTAGATAATACTATTTCTATTTGCTTTTACCATAATTTATATTTTGTTAACATATATCTTAAGATCATACAATTACTAGTTGTATACCCTTATATTGGTACTATCGTATAATATATATTAAAAATTTAAGGATGATAAACAATAATATAAACCTTATGAGGACTTTAGTTTAGATCTTCATAATTTACGGATTTTGTTGGCATTTCAGGTAAATTTCGGCTGTACTTAAAATTGCGTTGAGCAATATGATATTAGCGCATTTCACAGGCTACTACTATCAATATTCCACTGACGGAATATCTTTTTTATTACAGGAGGTTAATCAGCTATATTATCGTACAAATTCCGCAACTGTTTTTTTAGTGATAGTTACCGCACACTTGTCGGAATTGCTGATCTTTAAAATGCGGATAACGCCTCCACCTTCTGAATAGTGTTCATTATTTCCTACTACTCATTTAATCATGATACCTATGCTCCTAATATCTCAAGTTATGGTATGTATTGGCTACAGGATTATATAGCAGATAGACGAGTTTAATACAAGCGAAGGCCATGAGTGATTTACAAATGTTATATTATTTGGAGGCGACTCAGAATAAATATGTAACTATAAGTTGATTAAGTGATCTACTTATACTCGTTTAGAACTCAAATCACGAACGTTTTTAGCTAACGTCTGATATATTGCTCATATTCAATAAGTGAAGCTTTTTATATATCATATTATGACTATCTGGAGTAAAATTGATTAATAAATAGGTAAAAATTAAGTTTTTCACATTTTCAGATGTTCATTGTCCGCTAATTCTCAATATTTATGTTGATATTAGTGAGTATATAAATTTATCAATTAGAGACTAAGATGTAACGATAATCATATAACTTATATTAGAGTAGTAGTGAGAAAAAGTGTGACTATATCATAATTCATATTACGTGATATATTCTATATCTATACGTTATTAATTAATATACCATCTATATTTAATTAATTCTCATTTGACTGTCTCTTAGATACATGTATGAGATATATAAATATACTATCTTCTATCAGAAGTTATATATTACTAGTGATAATTATTTGAAGACGATCAATATTACAAAATGATATATATCTGTGAATTTGATCTGATAATTAAATTATCATAAATTAATATCTATTAAATTAATTTGTAGTATAATTAAATAAATTATTATATATGATAATATTTAACTAAATTAGAGTTAGATAAATAATTATATTATCCATGGTAATGAGATATAAGTATATTTTATATTTTATATTTATACTAAAAGGCTTTAGTGCTATAATTTATATTATATATAATATATATATATTATAATAATATATATAATATACTATTAGTCTAAGTAGATGATTCATTTAAAGCTATCTACAACTTAAATACTACAAATTTCATACTACACGAAAATCTAAAATAGTAAGAAAGTTATTATCAATAATATTAATTATATTTACGGTCTAGTTAATGTAATATATATATAAGTCCTACTGAGCCATGTAGGTCGTTATATAATTATATGATTAATAATTATAATTTGTTTACAAAATTTGACCTATTTTATCACTTTTTCGTTAAATACTAATGAGATTCTAAAACAGTTACCATATTTGTGATCTGGGCATAAAGGTTTATCAGAAAGGTAAGTTTACAAAAAATGAAAATTTTTACCACGTGAAGCATATTTTTTTGTTTTGTTTTGTACGCTATAAATATAGCTTCCCAACGTGTAGCAAACTTGTAGCGCATACTCCTTTAATTTTAGTCTCCTGAAGATTCGAAGAAAACCATTTTGTCTCCCCCCCCCCTCCTATTCTTTTTCTCGAGTTCATGCGCTCTTGTATCCCTTCACATCCTTTTTGTCATCCTATTTATTTCTGATGATATGCTAGTCTCAAAATAGATTATAATTGATCCCCATCCTGGACAATCTCTTCCTTCTTACACAGAGACAATCAGTTCTGTTTAATTATTCCAATTTTTATATCCTCCTGCTTACCATCGAATTCAGTCAATCATGATCTAACTTTCATTTTTCCTCCTTACGGCCTTCTACTACTACAAAGGAAAATAGTTATACAACACAAAAGGATACCAATACCAATTTATTTCTTCTTGCGTTAATTAAGTTTCCTTAGTTATTGCTTAGATGCAACTTGCAAAAAATCAACCCAGCATAGGAAATGGATATAAACACGAATAACAAACAAGTATAATAGATAAACTTGCTTGGTTGTTGTATGTGTCAATTCTCGTTTATCTTTATCAAAAGTAGTTTTTTTTTAATATAATCTTAAAGAGGATTGATATATCTTTACAACAATTATAAAGCTCTATATATATGAAGGTCACTTTTGGATAATATTTACGTATGTATATTTTATGATAAAATATATGACTAATTTTCATAAAATTAATTTTCCACAAAATAATTAAAATGATCCTGATCTTTACATTCTTCCTTCAAAACCAGATAACAGAAAATCAATCGGTTATATTGATCGCATTTACTTAAATTTATGCACACAAAATGATAATAAAATTGATCAACAAGATTTAGTTGTAAAATTTATATATATGCCAATGTTGCCATTGCTGCAACGATTTTAATTACTTTTTCAAATGATAATTTGAAAATAATTTTAAGGTACTGTAACAAGTTTCAACTGATCACGACACATAAACCATTTAATTTTAATTAACTATTCCAAAATTTGAAAAGAATATAGTTCTTTTTAAGGGTTTTCTTTAAATTGGGTTCTTTGTCCATAGTCGAGTTGTGCAAAAAATAAAGCGAACAGTAATTGCCATAAACGATTCGAAACCTAAACATGTTTAAGAGGTTTAAGAGTTATTATTTGAGAAGCTCTAAAATATTCTCTTTCTGCTCCTCCAATTTTGAAGAGATTGACAAAACTAAAAGAAGTTTATGTATAAATAGAAAAATTCAAATAGGTTGATGTAACAAAAGTAAGTTTTCATTATTTTTAACTTGAAAGTTTTTGAAACTTGGCAAATCCTCAGAGAAATGGCAAAAATGATATTATCTGACATCTTGTTCAATGTGAAACAACTCTCTCGAATCAAGTTACTCTTAAATCAGACTCAGATGAAATATTTCTATATTCGTAGTTATAAAACACTTAATTTTTTTTTTTTAATAAAAATCTACTTAATTAATAATCTATTTAAAAAAGGAATGGAACAAAAACTATTAAAACCATATTTATTAACAATATATATATATGTATATATATCGATATATTTTATAATATTTAATATGAACATGTATTATTAGTACAAATTATTTTCATTATAAACAAATTGGTCCAGCATAACTGCACATAAATAAATAAATGAATTTTTTTTATACTGAAAAGAAAATAATTTTCATCTGTTTTTTTAATTATGAATAATAAAATACTTTTCATTACTTCTTTTACAACATTTTAACAGCAATTTTTCAACTCGAAGAAAAAATCTTTTCATCTTCTTTTTTAACTGAATAAAGAGAAACATTTTTCAATACTTTTTTAAACTGAAAGAAGAAACATTTTCTATCTTCTTTTAAATCCTGAAAAGAAAAGAAATAATTAGTCCACAGGTGTGTTCTAGAAATGTCATTTAATACTGAGAAAAATATTTATAGTTATAAACTTCTGCATTCTGATTTTGCATTACAACTTGATGAGTCAACAGACAATGCCAACAAAGCGTACCCTTAGTCTTTATTCATTTTAATGATGATGATCAAATTGTAAATCATTTTATTTTGGTTACAATGAATGAGATATTTAAAACTAGAGTAAGAACTAAAGACTTGGAAAAAAGGAGTGATGAGGAAGAAGAATGTGAAGAAATTATAGACGAAAGAGAAAGGCTGAAAGAGACATACCAGAATTTAAGATAGGAGAGAAGTATGAGGTCAGGGGAATAGGAGAATTTTTAGAAGTTAAAGTAGAGAAAGGAAGAGTAACAAGTTAGATGATATTTACAATATTCCAATTTTAAACCACGTCTGCTGAGTCCATAATTTTTTTTTTGCTGACTCCAACTCCAGCTTCTATTCTGGCTCCACAATTTTAAATTTTCTGTCTCTATCACGCAACATTTGCAGCCCTGAAGTTCATCTACCATTTTCATTATTAGTATTCCAGCGCAACGATATCTACTTCTTCATCTCCTCTTAAGCTTCCTCGGGGAAATATTAATAGCTCGCGAGTTTCGGCATCCTCGTCTTACGTTCAACACTCGAAGATGCGAGAATCTGCAAGTTCTTCTAGCACAATTGGTACCACAAAATTCGACCCTTTTGATGAGGCTTTTGGGTCCCAAAGATTTCAGAGTGGTCCAGCAGCAAATAGTTGGGGTTTTAATAGTCCCTTAGGATCCTCAGGCTTTGGGTCTCAAAATGGGAGCGACGCTCATCTGGATGGACCTAATGATCCATTTGGTGGAGACTACGATCCTTTTAAAGATTCAAGAAGCATCAAAGAAGCCGACGAGTTTTCGTGGGACGATGAAGCCGACGCCATGTTTTCTGATGGCTTTTCCGACTCTGGAATGGCGGCTGCTGCTTCTGGGGGAAAAGACCCTTTCTCCTTTGGCGATTTCAGCCCAAAACCTAAATCGAAAAACGCAAAATTAGATCAAAACTGTTCTACTGTTACTGCCGGATCTAGTGCCATCCCTTCTTCGAATATGAGATCCAAATCTGCTTTGGGAGATCCTCTATCCTTTTCGAATTCTTCGCCGAAAAATAGATTTCCAACAAGATCGAAAACGTCTTTAGGAAATCCTGGAAATTTTGATTTCGATTTTGACCCCTTGACTTCAAAATCAAAACAAGATTTTCCAGTTTGGAAGAGCAATGAAGACTTGCTCAATGAAAATTTCTCATCCCCTGCAACAGCAAGCGGTCCATGGCCTTCGCCATCAAGGAGTAACGGCCGTCAAAATTTCAATACCAAAAATAGAAACAATCTTGATAATAGAAGATTCAATGAAGATCCATTCACTCCGTCTTGGAAATCAAAAAGAGAAGATTCTCCCATAAGCAAGCAAGAACAAGCTGACTTGGACTTGGCTCTGGCACTATCTCGCTCTCTAGTGCAGACATCGAGTGTTGGGGGAAATGATAGTGACAGTCATATTGGGGCAGCTTTTCAAAGTGCCCATAAACGAAGTTCCAGATCTCCCTCTACTGGGCTTTAGGTACGTCAATAATAATAATAATAATAATAATAATAATAATAATAATAATAATAATAATAATAATATTCAGTCATAAATTTGACTGTTGATGCTGAAGCTTAAGTTGAAAAAGGCGTTTTAAAAGCCACATTGTTTTTTTAAATAGAAAATTATGAATAGGAAATAGTTCATTTTCATTTTAAATAAGGAAAAACTTTTTAATTAGATCCTGTGCGCCCTCTGTCATAATTCAGA